>JAFBJS010004761.1:185658-232109 GCA_016785265.1 Paraplagusia blochii
GATACATTGGTAGAATAATGATCCTAAAGATGGAGCTACCAGGTAGGAGACAAAGAGGAGATCGTTGGAGGACATGGAGTTGTTGGAGTTACTATTCCATTTTGTTGCAATAGGCCATACAGTAAACCACTAACACCAAAGTGCATTGTGGGTATGGACAAGTCATGGTGTTTGCATTCATGGTCTGTTCTGAAGTCCAAAGTTTAAATCTGTCGCCTGGTTCTGAGCTCAGACTGGACCTCTGTCTGGACCGCTCTGAGCTGCTCTCTGGTCCACCTGTGACGCACGAGCCCCTGTTTGACCAGCCTGTCCGTCTGCTCTGATACATACGCTCGGCTGCAAACAAACGACCAATAAGACGTCGTCAACGTCGGCTGCCAAACACGGGGGACTGAATAATGACTGCACTGATTTATTGATCGATCGGTCCCAGCGGAGCGGCCGTCAGTGTCTGTTTGATGTATTTCTACATTCTATCGTCTGAAGCCGTGTCTGCTCACTGACTCCACCCAGGGGTTGGAGGCGGCATTTTTTTGCTGCGTTTTTGTTTACTGCAACATGATCATTTGAATCACAGTGACAGAAGGAACAATCGGTACCGTTGCATCATGGTGTCAACATCCTGTTCCAGAAGATAAAGTTCCACAGTGAGGAGGACAGAAATGAACGGATGGATTTGTTGACTCATCGTTCTCTACATCATCATTTTTATCCCTGACGTTAACTGAGGAAAATGAAGATAATCATCATTTTACATTTCTATTCCTGTTGTGTCTACAAAACCTATATATAAATATAATATTTTTTTTATTTTTTACATAGAACTTTTACGTAAAGAACAGGACAAAACTGAAGGACAGCGCAGTGTAATGGTGGTTTGTCTTCTTGTTTTACAGTGGGTTGGTGGTCAGTTCTTCAGATGATGGCAATATTTCCAACATTCCATTATAATCTGAGCATAAATGTGAATGTCAGGGATATTAAACATAGGGTGTGTGGACAAAAACTGGCCCCCAGGCCAACTAAATGCTTTTTCAAAGATGGAAAAAGTGAAGAAAAAATAAACTCTTATACTCTTGAAATATATTCCATTAAGAATATTTTTAATTGTCATATATGCTAGTACTTCTTTGTTTTAGCATATAAACAATGAACCAAACAATGAACCAAATCAGTTACTCCAGGTTGTACGTCCATAAGGGGGCGCTGTACAAATATTTGTGAGTGTTCTTCACTCCTGCTGAGATTGTGTTTCTTTTTCATCCTCTGTGAAACTTGACGTTTTTGTCAGGTTTTTAACTAAAACCGTTTCGTTCCTGCAACATCTCACCTACTTTTCTGCACCTGCCACCGTGAAACTGTTAGTGTGACTCAGCCGAGTGTCTGAGGACACGGAGGACGAAGACAGAAACAAACGATTGATGAGGATTAAGTTTATTAACATCACTTTTCTTTGTCTCCATCAAACACACTGTGGTTCATCAGTTGGTCTGTTGACTCCAGCTGAGCTCTGTGAGTCCACCTGGAGTTTGACCAAAGCGGTGAAGATGGAGGTCCAGGGTGGAGGTCAGGAAGGACTGGCATGAAAAGAACAAAACAGAAACATCTCAGGATGTGGACGTGGATGGACCGACCGTCCAGTCACTGTGGAACTGAACCGTCAGCAGTCGTCTCTGTTCTTCTGTCTTTTCTTCAGAGCTCAGCAGATCAGCACAGGGGTAATTAAGGGCTGATCATCAGCATCTGCCCTTGAGTGTGTGTGTGTGTGTGTGTGTGTGTGTGTGTGCTTCTGTACAGAGGACTTGGTTTTCTCAGCCAACAGTGTAGGACACGCTTCTGTCTCCAATCTTTGTCTCTTATGTACACAGAGCTGAGTCGGTGCAGAGCTGGGGGGGTGAGGGTGAGGTTTTGGGGGTGGGGGGTGCTATTCAAGGGCAGGAGCAGAGCTGGGGGGCAGGTGTCTGCACGTCCTCAGCTGTGACATGTGCACACAGACCCAGAAAGAATGAGCTGGACAAGGATTGTGTAACAAAAGTCCCTCTGAGCTGCAGCTCCATCCATTTTCAGCCACTTGTCCATTGTGGGGTTGTGGGGACAGTGGTCTTCCTGCAGGTAGTCAAACCATTTGTCTTCTCTGGTGGTTATGGAGGACAAAGTGTTTCAACCTCACCTAACTCCACCCTCTGTCTTCTCTCTTGTCTGTTTTCCATCTTCTGCCCCTTCTCGTCTGTCCCCTGCCCTCTGTCTTCTGTCCTCTGCCCCCTGGTGGCTCTGATCTGAAGGACACAGTGTTCCAGCCTCTCTCTATCAGACAGACACAGTGTGACGTTCAAAGACTCTCAGGTTCACAGTGTCCTCTCTGACTCTCATAGCCCCCCAGTCCACCCTCATGGTTAACGTCCTCACCCATCACTCCTCCCTCACTTATTTCACCTCCTGCTGATTGACTCCTTTCTCTCTGTCTTTCTCTCATTTAGGCTACTGAGTCCACTGTTCCTGATCTGGGCCCCGACCCTCCTGGTGGCACCACAGCTCCAGCAAAGACCACCATGACCCAGGAGGGGCAGGACCTGCCCTCTCCCACTCCACCCGAAAACCAGGAGGTGGCCAGTGTCCCCAGTGGCCACGCCAGGGCCAGCCCCGGTCTGTCAGAGCAGGAAAACGCAGGAGAGGTGAAGGGGGAGACAGATGAGGGGAGGTCGGCGGAGGAGATCAGAGATGGAGAAGAGGAGGCGCGGGGAGAGACCTGCGGAGATGGAGAGGGGAGAGCAGCGGGTGGAGAGCTGGAGATGAAAGCGGAGCGGGTGGATGGTGAAGAAGATGCAGCTGTGCAGACAGATGAAGGAGAGAGGGGAGTGGGGGGAGAGACGAGGAGTCAGGAATGTATAACATTGGAGGAGGAGCAGGAGGAGCAGCCTTTGACAGCAGCACTCCCACCACCAGCTGAGAGGTGAGTTGATGATGTCATGTGAACAAACATGAGCAACATATATGACATATACAGTATATGCATTTATATGTTTTATTATATTTGCATATATATATGGAGTAATATATGTCCATATATGCCAATGTGAAGATTACAGGTGTGATCTTGTTGATCGCTAACAGCTGGGGATTAATCATGTGATTAATCATGTGATTCATCGTTTCTAATCACATTTCTACCGTTACGCCAATATTTTCCAAACACTTATCTTCCAAATCCGATATCAAATGATACCGATAAACTGTAGGTCTTTTAATATTCATTTATTTATCTGTACGAACCACTGTATGAGATTAATCAAGTGAACTGCAATGCTGCCATCTAGTGACAATAACTTTAACATACAGATATTTATCCATAAAATATTTTTAGGGAAAAATATATTTAATGCCATATATATAAATAAATATATATATATACATATACATATATAACAATTCTTACAGATATTACATAAAATACTAACATTTGTCAGTCAATATTATCGCATATTTCTAACTGTGATTAATTGTTATTAATCACATTAATCATCAACTTTATGTGATCTCAGTCCCACTGCTAGGGGACACAAGCCAGGGCTGCTGACCTGAGGTTGAGCTACCATTAAAACGCTGTGTGTCGTACATTGAACGTACAGTACATGACATTATCTGGTTGTGCAGTCGACCCATCAGGCTAAACACAGTGTTTTGGTCAGATTGAGTTTTTATTTGGTAACATGGGAGTAGATTGTGGTCGAACCGACTGTTTATGTTTTCCACTGGTTCCTCCAGACTGGATTCTTCTAATGGTTCTTCATCGTGTGGTTCTCTGGGACCAACTGTAATTAGTCAGATTTGCTGAAGCAGCGTTTCACAGAATGGAAAGGTCTGGGCTGAAGGGAAAACAAATTTCATGGTATTTTTAAGGAACTAGAACGCTCAGGAGCCCAGTTTCTAACCCAGTATTTTCCTAATAGGTTCTTCTCCTCCACAGGGAGGAGATGTTTGTCTGAGGGGAAGTCAAAAAGTCCTCAGAAAAACTGAAAACAAGTTTTTACAGCCACAGTCATATAGTCCTTCAACATCACCTTCACGTTCCAGTCTGCTCTCTTCTTCTTCTTCTTCATCAGTGGTGTTTCCATCCTGGAGGATGAAAATCCTTCCTTCAGTTTCACTAGGTCCAGATCTTGGAAGTCAAACATCCGTCTCATGGGTCACAGTGGGTCCTAGAATTTGAGGGTGTGGCCCGTCATTGGCAGGAAGACAAAAATTTGTGTGAATTAAAACAAAAGACATCTAAAAAACTATAATGCTTTTAGCCCTTTTTATGGCATCTAGTGGAAAAATTTGGGCATTACATTGCACGTGTCTGATTTAGTTTTAAATTGTTAAATAAAACCAGTAATGTCTGATATTGACTTAAGACGATACCCAAATTTGTCCAAACATTTAATTTTCAAATATTGATATCGGCTGATACCAATATATGAGGTAAACATGTCCAATCCCAGCAATTCTGCAAAAATCAAGTTTTATGTTATTATGATATCTTACCGATATCACATAATTCTGCTTGATAATATCAATAGACAAATAAACATTATTATTATCGAACCTCCCTAATAAAAACCACACAGTTGTCAACTGTGTTTCTGTCTCATGTTTTCTACTTCCTGTCTGTGCAGACTGGCCAATGGTATCGGTGGGAATGAAGACGAGGGCGGTGCAGGTGAGGCAGACGAGGAAGGAGAGGTGGAGTTGACGCAGACACACCTGGACACTTTCAGCTCCAAGTTTGAAATCAACGTAGAAGAAGCTGATACTGAAGTGGAGGAGGAAGAGGAGGAGAATTCCCAGGAAGAGAAGGACGTCAGAGGAAACCAGGACACCTTCAGCTCTGCATTTGAGCAAATTGTGGAGCAGGTTCAAGTTCATGAGGATGAGGACGAAGAGGAAGAGGAGCGCGAGGAGGAGCAGGAGAAAAGTAAGGTGGACAACAAGGACGGTTTCAGCTCCACGTTTGAGCGGATCGTGGAGTCGGCCCTGCTCAGGGGCGGCACCTGCTACAGTAGTCTGGACTCCCTGGACGTGCTGTCTCTCACGGACGAGACGGACAGCTGTGTCAGTTTTGATGCGCCACTGACACCACTCATCCAGCAGAGGGCGCTGTTACAGGGTCCCGAACCTCTGGAGCTGGAGCTGGCCACTGTAGAGGAGCAGGAAGGGGCAGAGGCTGGACTGGACGCCCCAGGGCCTGACGCCTCTTCAGGGGATTGGCCTGTAGGTGGCGCTGCAGCCATGGCTGGAGCCCAGTTTGGAGGAAGCCCATTGAGGACCACCATTCCAGGGAGCAGGTCAGAGTTTGTCCTGAGCCAGCCGGGACGCTGGGCCATCCCTAATGGATACCATGCAGCACCACCAGGAGGTGGAGCTATGATCAACTCTGTCAGGTAGGAAAAAATATATTAAAAACAATATATATATATATACATATATACACATATATACATATATACAATTTTTAAAAATGTTTCCATCACTGATCATCCGTGTCATTTATTTAGGGAATAATAAGAAAAAAATCTGTAAAATATGACATTATTTATGGTTGTCAGCGTGTGACCTTGACTTCACCAACAGGTGGCGCAAATCCAGCTCTGATCTCACCCCCTTTGTGTTGAATACAATATTCTTGAGCATTTTTCAAGGGTAAAAATATATTCTAAATATATAATAATATGAGACACGTATTTACATAATATATGTCTAAATATGTATGGTATATATGCAGTACATATATTCGAAATATATACACTATATACAGTATGTATGCATTGTGCATAGTATTCTGTATGCATTTGCATTATATATGTGTATGTATCTCCATATGTTCATATGCATATATATATATATGTGTGTATAAATATATATATATACATATATATGTGAACACATAAATATGACCTGAGCTCTAGGTACAGAGCCATGTTGTTTGAGCGCCATCTGTTGACACTATGACTCTCGTGCTGCATTATCGTCCCACTGCCACGCCCCTCCCTGGGAACCCCTCCCCCCAACCTCAGCACCTCCCACCCCGACCCCCCCCAGTCATGGTGTCCACATCTTCTCGGCGTCCAGGACGTCACACAGATCTGTGATATGATCTGATCAGATACCAGCTGGGATTTGTTCTCAGTCTCTGCTGGTGCTGGTAGAAATCTAAAGGTTAGAGGAGAGTTTGGGGATATCAGCCCCCCACACTCCACACCCCCACCACTGAACGCCCCTGCCTCCCACCGACCCTCGCTCCACCCTCCCCCCTTCCAGCCCCAGCTACAGATGTTGTCTTTTTAGCGCGGTTCTACTTCCTGACCACCAGCTCCGAGCTGAAGGAGCTATTGTTTATGTGGTGACATCATCGTCTTCAGCCTTCCTCTGCTCAGCAAGACCTCAGAGTCGGTGTGTTAGAGACTGACTGTCTGTCTGTCTGTCTGACTGACTGTCTGACTGTCTGACTGTCTGTCTGTCTGACTGACTGACTGTCTGTGCCATCCAGGCTGCCAGAGACATGAGAGCAGTTCAGAAATCTGAAGTGTCTACATCTGCTGGTCCTTCTTTGAAAAGACCTCCCAGACTGGAGTCTCCACTTTGATTTAGGACTCTTTTAGGTCACAAGCTGGCGCTGTTCTCAGTGTCACCGTCTTCTCATTAATTCATTTCCGTTTAAGTGAAATCGATAAAATCCCAGCATTTCCTTTATAAAATGTTGCTCTCAGCTAATGGCCGGTGGACAGATGAGCAGATATATGACATGAAACCCTGTGGACGATTCACGGCGTCCATAAAACGGATGTGTCCCAGAATAATGGACTACAGAAGCCATGAAGACCAGTGATCTCCCCTGGTTTTAACTAAATGTCTATTAATCACACACTACGTATGTTGTCTCGGCCGCGTTCATCTCATCAGGGTTTCCTTGTTTTTTTCATCTGAAACCTTCACCAGATTGGCTTCATCTCACTTCATGACTCACTTTGCTTTTTATCTGTCTCATCTCAGTCTGTCTCCTCTTCTCTCCCCGTCTCTCCTCCACCGAGTCTCCCACCACAGATTAATGAGTTTTTTGCCGAAAGACTTCATTTCAAAAATGAAACAATTAATTTCCGACTCCCATAGCAAAGCTTTGTATCACGATGAATGAATGTTACAGTAACCTACAGTGATGATGACTGGAGGACACACAGTACATCTACCACTAGATGTCGCTAAACCTTACCAGCCCAAAAAATTTTTTCTTAGATTAAGAAAACCCAATATTGCAAAGATGGGTTTCATCAAATCATGCATGTCCTAAAATAGTTTATTTTGCGATTAATTTTTGTGCATTAAAGTCAAAGCCACTAGATGGCAGCCTTTCAGATAATTAACATCGCATTATACAGATAAATAAATAAATATTTCCAGGCATTTATAGGCGAAACGAATCGCATAGCAGATATTTTTGTGGAAGGTTAAAATGGAACATCCCTCGTCCTGAACCGTTGAGTCTGACGCTGGTTCAGGTTCTAAGGAAAAAGCAAACGCACACAGAGATGTGGAGCAGCTGCTGTTTCTGATAGAAAATAATCTCAGGCTGACAGCACAGGGATTATCCTCAATCCCGTGGTTAAATATGACAGTGGAGGAGGTGTATCATATACATTGTATTACTTCAATGCCAGTACAGTACAGTACAGTACAGTACAGTACTGTATATACACTCCTATAGGTGTGTGTGTCAACCTGCTGTGTGTGAGTCTGTGGATCAGCAGCTCAGCAGATCTGAACCTCAGCACAGTTGAAGGTGGATGAAAGCAGTGGTTTCCATATCAGAGAAGCTGCTGCGATGCGTTCACTGACTCTCTCTCTCTCTCACACATACAGTGCTGTATGATGTCACGTGCACCAGCAGCGTGCACCTGCAAACTAATGTTGCACAGACTCACACAATGACACAGATATTGGAGCTCCAGATGGATCAGTCTGCTACGCAAACACAGTGGGAAGATGTTTTAAAATTGGATTTAACATTAGATTCAGTGCAACCTCATGATACCAGCGCCTCAAGATATGAGTGTTTCTAGATATGAGTAAATGTCGAGCAATGCACGCTCTCAGATGTCGCTACAAGTCGTTCATTTTGCGCGTTCTTCCACTTTCGTACGCATGTCCTGTGCGTCTTATGTGTGTGTTAGCTTTATATTTTCTCTCTGTTTTATATATTATTCTACAGTGAGAAGAAAGATCGATCGTTCATTTGAACTAATATAAATTGCATGTAAAAGTCATATATATAAAACCAAAAAAAATCATCTACATTTATAATACCCTTTTATGACGTCATCTACTGAGGAAACATATAATTGCATGGAAAATGCAGAAGTATAATGATAATATTAAGAAATCATTTAAGGTGAATGGGCCGCATTAAAAAGCTCAGTGGGCCACATCTGGCCCCTGGACCTTAGTTTGCCCATGCCTGTCATATATTATAATTTTGATGTATATTTTTATTTATTAGTTATTTCCCTCCTGATAGATTCATCCACGTGACGTTTCCGACTCGTCTAACGGTCATTGTTGTTCCGACTGGACTTCCTGTGCGTGATCATCCAGACGCTGCTCCACATTAGTTCCCGGTTCTTGTTGGTCTCTGGTGTTTCTGCTGTTTTTGTTCTCGTGTTTTTATCTTCGACAGTCGCGCAGCTGAATGTAATTCATCTCTCTCAGCCAAAAGAGGTCACCGTTGTCAACTGTTTGATGCTGATTTGGTGTTTTTGTCTCTCTGGAGTCTTTGAAGATGTATTGTGGCTCTGAGGTCTTTTGACAACAAACATGTATTTGTTTGTTTTCTAGTTTTAAAATTGGATTTAACATTAGATTCAGTGCAACCTCATGATACCAGCGCCTCAAGATATGAGTGTTTCTAGATATGAGTAAATGTCGAGCAATGCACGCTCTCAGATGTCGCTAAAAGTCGTTCATTTTGCGCGTTCGACCACTTTTGTACGCATCTCCTGTGCGTCTTATGTGTGTGTTAGCTTTATATTGGAGATTTTCTCTCTGTTTTATACATTATTCTTCATAACAGAGAGAAGAAAGATGGATCGTTCATTAGAACGGATATAAATTGCATGTAAAACTCATATATATAAAACAAAAAAAAATCTACATTTCTAATACCTTTTATGACGACATCTACAGAGGAAATGTATCATTGCATGGAATATATATATATATAATAGTATAATGATAATATAAAGAAATCATTTAATTTGGACAAGGTTAGTGGGCCGCATTAAAAAGCTCAGTGGGCCACATCTGGCCCCTGGACCTTAGTTTGCCCATGCCTGTTACATATTACAATTTTGATATATATCTCTACATATTTTATCAATTTATCCATTGTTTTTTGTAGGACTGGAACTGGATTTTTTATTTCTTAATTGAAAACATGATTCAAGATACAAGAACTTCAACTTGATCATCTTTTTGGTCAAAATGACGTAACAAATTTCTAAAATGTCAATTGCCATCGTTAACACTGTTAATTAACATCAACAATGTTGATTACAGAAAGTTATTGTTGAAATGTGACGTCATCTTCTCCTGGTTCTTCTTCACACCTGCCTCCACACTGAGTTATTTCCCTCCTGATAGATTCATCCCTGTGACGTTTCCGACTCGTCTAACGGTCATTGTTGTTCCGACTGGACTTCCTGTGCGTGATCATCCAGACGCTGCTCCACATTAGTTCCCGGTTCTTGTTGGTCTCTGGTGTTTCTGCTGTTTTTGTTCTCGTGTTTTTATCTTCGACAGTCGCGCAGCTGAATGTAATTCATCTCTCTCAGCCAAAAGAGGTCACCGTTGTCAACTGTTTGATGCTGATTTGGTGTTTTTGTCTCTCTGGAGTCTTTGAAGATGTATTGTGGCTCTGAGGTCTTTTGACAACAAACATGTATTTGTTTGTTTTCTACAAACTCACATTTGAATGTGTTTAAACATTTGAGACTTGAAGAAAACACACGTTGCTTTGGTTTAAAAATGTCCTGAAATCATACTGATTTTTTTTTACATGATAAATAACTTAATTTTTTATTACACAGCAAATTCAACTTCAATATATAATAATTAACTGCAAAAACATTTATTTATATACTAGTAGTGACATTTAGAAAGTATTTCAATTACAACTGTTCCTTCTAGGGAAACTGCAGTGCTGCTGTCGCCCCCTAGTGGGAGTAAGTTTAACACCCCTGGTAGATAAGTTGTTAATATCATTAGAAAGAGACAGACTTAACATGTTACAGAAACAGGCAGAGCAATAACCAATGCTCTGACACTAGGTGGCAGTGTCAGAAATGAAAACTTGGAGAGAACTTAGAGAAGATCCTCACTTGTGTCTTTCATCAATTCCTTTAATAGTTCAACTAAACTAGCGCTGTCATTCCACTGAAGTTGGAAATTAGTAAATATATTTAATCTAGAAAATTATTGTATTTCATTGCAAACACTTATCTGGAGTTTTTTTGTTCTTGTAAGTTTTGCTTTTCTCACTTTAACTCTTTTTTTGCAGTTTTTGTTTCAGACACTTTTGTCTGGAACTTTTTTAGCCCCAAAACAAAACCTGTTTCCATTGGTCCATAAATCTTTCGCTCTTTTCCATTGGTCTCTTTAACTGAGAGCCTCTTGTCACTGACTTCTGTCTGTTGCTGTGTTGAAGCCCAGACTGTGGATCCCACAGAGGAAGTGCTGTAACAGGAAATCCTGCACTCAGGGCTTTTAGAAGGTTGGGATTTCAAAGGAGAGAAAATGTTTCACGACGTCACACACGTAGATCGGTAACAGACAAAGGACGGTTTAACAAAGAAAAAACTGACTTTAACTATTAAAACAAAGCTAGAAATGTAATACAGTATTTTGTGCACATATATACATATAGTGTATAATATATAAATACTAAATATAATGTATAGTAATAATATTTTATACATATATAGAGAAAGTAGGACACACAGGGTATGTATAGAGATATGGACATAAATATGTACTCATGTAGATGAATATATAGAGATAGACACATAAAGGTTAAGTATAGACATACGAAAATATATATGTACAAATACAGAAAAAGATATACAGAGAGAGAGACATACAAGATATGTATGGATATATGGACATATATGTACATAGATAGACAAAAAAATATATATATTACTATATACTGTATTTATCTACATAAGTACATATGTAGATTGGGATATGTAGATCGACATACAAACATATGTATGTACTTATGTAGATAAATATATAGAGATAGAGACATACAGGATAAGTATAGACATACAAAGATATACATGGACATATACAAAAACATATATATAGAGAGAGAAAGATATAGGAGATTTGTATGGACAAATGGACATATATGTTATATATATGTAGACAGAAATACAGTATATATATAGAGGGACATACAGGATATGCATATCGACATACAAACATACGAAGATATATGTACATATACAGATGAATATATATATATATATATATATATATAGAGAGAGAGAGAGAGAGAGAGAGAACCAAGATATGTATGGACAAACAAACAAACATATAAGTACAAATATATATATATATATATAGGTAAATGTATAGATGTAAAACAAATATATATATAGAGACACATGAATCGACATACGGACATATATGTACATATATAGACATATAAATATACTGTATATAGATATATAGAGTGTGAGAAATACAAGATATTTATAGACATACAAACATATACAGTATATGTACCTATATAGACACATATAGACAAGGCATTAGTTTAACCAAAGAAGACAGAAGTTGGTCAGTGAAAAACCTGATTCGGATTTGAGTCACGTTCCAAATCTGCTTTGAGTTTCATGGACTTTTTTTCTTCCTCTAAATCAAGCCCTGATGTCGGTTTGTTGTTTCTGTCTTGGGATAAAGTTGGAAACTACGTGTTTCTGCAACAAGGTCATAAACCCAACATGGAGTGACCTGACGGAGGTGAACAGGAGGAAACCATCTTCACTCACTTCACGTCTGTTCCTCCACTCACTCCAGGAGTTAATGTTTTTTCCACGTTTCCATGTTTTTTTTTTTTCCTTTTTGTTTTTTCGTGTGGAGATCGTATCAGTGCAAGAAATGTGTTTAAAATACTGACATGTGTGGATGATAAAAACTGTCCATGAGTCATGAAACTGGGCTGCACCGAATAGACCAGAAAAAACCATGGAGCTGACGGAGCTGATTGGAATCAATGTCTGCTGCTGATGGAGGAACTGGTCCATTGTTCCAGTCTGCTCCTCGTGACCTTGCTGGTATTGGTGCAGGTGTGGATGAAAGAGAAGGTACCAGGTCTGGAGTTTCCCCTCACACCTGGTCCCTGTGTCATCCAGCACCAGCAGACATTGGTACCAGGCTCCGTAGAAACATCAGCACTGGCTCTAGTTCTGCTTTCCACAGAGTCAGAAAGAGGAAGTCAGGATTCAGATGTTAGCATCGAGACCAGGGTCGCTGTACGGAGTCGACACCTTTCTTTCCAAACATATTTGGACTTTTTTTTTTCCTGTTTCTCACATGTCCATGACCTGTTTACACAAGGCTGGGTCACAAAGCTGTACCTGGCACCAGTGCCTTAGTTTGGACATACCTGACCCAGTTTACAGACCAATCCTGGGCAAACTGTGGTCCGAGGGCCGGATTTAGGCCATTTAGCATTTTAATCTGGCCCGAAAAAAAAATCCGAAATATTTATTTATTTATTTGCATGCAATTTATCTTAGGACACAGATTAAGAGAAGTAAAAAGAAATTAGATTTTTCATCTGTTTATAATATTAACCTTTGGTTCCGGATTCAATGTTTACACCAAACTGAAGTTTGTTTCTACATGACACAGTTCTACATTACAGATCTGGAAAGTAGGGAGAACATTGTCTGTGAAGATTCTCATTCATCCAAAAAGTTTATTGTCAGCAGTTTCAACTCCAAGAAGTCGTCCAGTTGATGACAACTTGACATGTTGGAATATCAAAAACATAAACATTCTCTCATCGTCAACCTCTTTTCCATTACAGTCCTGGCGACTGCCACCAGGGGCAGTGCTAGGGTCTTTTGAACCACACACAAGATATCACTGGGGCCCCCACCCTGTCACTGTTCTCTGCAGGTCTGCAATATAGAATTTTTTATAAAAAAACAAACTTTAGTTTTGTGCAAACATCAAATCTGGATAAAACCAATGGTTAATATAATAAAAACAAAATAAATTGTATTTATAATAAACACAGAGAAGTAGTATTTGTTTCTTATAAAGAAACTTTACTTTTTAAAGGAAACCTTGTGTACATTTGTAATAAATTCGTGGGCCAAATATAATCAGGCTGCGGACCTTATTTGGCCCCCGGGCCTGAGTTTGACAAACGTGAGGCCACCACAGTGGACATCATTTATCAAAAAATCCTCAAAAAAGGAATAAACTCTCGGAGAATCCCTTAAACTCAGAGGAAGTGCCGTTGCTCGACACACTGAGCCATTGTGCAGCCTCCACCAGGAGCAGTGAGGAGCTCCGCCCCTGGACGGCCCCCCTCTCCCACCGAGAGTCTCTCCGCCAACAAACTCCAGAAAAGTCTCCGTGTCGACGCTGCCGGAGTGAAACCCGCGACTCTCCCGCCTCTCTAACCACACCACGACCGGACAGAGAGCGGAGCTTAGTCGAGGTCGAGGCGGAGAAAAGGAAGCGAAGGACCCGGGCGCGATGCAGACCGTGGCCGCCGCTGGAGGATGAGGCGGTGGGTGTGGAGCCCGCCTTTCCCCGCTGCTGGTCCGGATCTCAGAGACGATGTGGAAGGACGAGTACGATGCTCACTTCGACTTCCTGCTGCACCTCCTGTAAGTCTGTCTTCCTCAGCGGGGGCCGCGGCTGGAGGTCTGGAGGTCTGGAGGTCTGGAGGCTTCTCCTCCAGCTGGGAGGGAGTCTTAATGTTCTGCTGCGTGGCAACATGGAAATAGTGAGGGAGGGAGCAGTGACTTTGGCCTGAACATCAACACTGATGGTTGTTACTAAAACAAATCTAACTCTGTATCAACCTGTAGTTTTTTCCACTATTTTCTCCAACTGAAATCTCCAGGTTTAGTAAGAAAATCATTACCATTAGTTATAGTTATTTTGTCAAAGTCTCCCCTTGTCTGAAGTAACATTTATGCAGTTGAGGGTCATCCTGGATCAGGATCTTCTGTAATTCGACCTCCTGTTTATTTTTATGGAACAAAAATATCTGTCGATTAAGAAGAAAGAAATTTTGAATCCAAGATGAAATCTTCAGCTCATAGTGTGAAATGTTCTTCCTCAGTGAAACATCCTTCTCCATCTCACACTGTTCTCTCCATCTTCTACTCTGACTCCAACTACCTCCATGTCCTCCCTCACTGCATCCATCAATCTCCTCTTTGTCTCCTACCTGGTAGCTCCATCTCTAGGATCTCCAAACCATCTCAATCTGTCTTCTCTAGCTTTTCTCCAAACCTTCCTGTCTGTGTTGTCCCTCTAATCACCTCATTCCTGATCCTGTCCATCCTTGTCTCTCCTAAAGAGAACCTCCACCTCCAGCTCTGTCTCCTGTCTTCTACCTGTTGGTAGTTTCATCTCACATGATGTACTCATCAGGAATGTGTTGTATGAAGTATCTGATCTGTAGTGATGTATCACTGATGTATCACCATAGGGGGCGATGATACCATCTATTACAAAATATTGCGATACCATGGTTAGTTTTTGACGTAACCCATTCATCATAGTCCAGACCCTGGTCCTGCTGATCCATCTGAAGATCAAACATCAGAGCAGATGGATCTACATTTGGAATGACCAGAGAAGAAAGACTATGAACCAACCACAGGAAGATTAGTTCCTGTGGTTGGTTCACAGGAACTAATCTTCTTCTCCTGGTTCTTTGGACACAAACCAGACTGGACTTTATTCAGAGGCGACGTTTTATTTTCTTCCTTTTCTTCCCTCGTCTCTTGGACAAACTCCAGAATGTGTCAGAAGTGGAGACATTGTCCCAGGTGTTTTGTCCTTGTGTCAGTCATCAGATCAGTGACTGACGCCACAGTGTTTAGTGGTGAACGTCCACAGACCACAGCTGATTACTGACACCACGTACTTCTGTTTTTTCCCGTCCGTCTTCATTTGTATTTGTGATTTTCCGTTCAGTCCTGACTGGTGTTTAGAGAAACCAAAGAAACATCCGGAATGATTGGATTATCTGGAAGTGTTCATCTCATAAATAATGGTTACCTGTCCAGATGATGGCTCCTCCTCCTCCTCCTCCTCCTCCTCCTCCTCGTCCTCCTACTGTTTCACCGTACACACTCACCCAGTGTGGACACACCTCGTGGGTGTAACGCGGCGGTAAACCTCAGTGGAGATTATCATCTGACTCAGTGGCGTGCTCCATCACGCCCCCCATGGTTGACACACTCCAGCAGACAGAGCGGCGGTGACGTTGACTCTTCTTCATACTGTAGAATTCCTTTGTATTGTTCTGTATTTCACTGTATCTACAACAGACCTGGGCAAACTAAGGCCCGGGGTCTGGATGTGGTCCGGTGGGCTTTTAAATCTGGCCCTCCAAACTTGTCGTTAAATTATATTATTGTCATCCTTTTGCTTTTTCCCTCCAATGCAAGTATTTCTCCAATAGATAACATGAAAAGACTATAAAAGACTATAAATATTCACAACTTCACTATTATTATATATTTGATTTATATTATATTTCATATATATTTATATTTAATTAATATTTCTTTGCATTCTACCTCCAATCATCACTGGACCAGCAGTTGGTCAAACTATATTTTGTTCCATGAGTTTACACCCAGTGCTGGTGTAACATTTAGCACAAGGAAAACTAAGGCCCGTGGGCCAGATATGGCCCACTGGGCTGTCTAAAGCAGCCCACACAAAACACTGGTGGACGTTGGTAAAAAAGTTGCCGATCCTTTTGTCTAATGCATTACAGATGACAGCAATTTAACTGCAATTACCGTTCATGCCACTAGATGGCAGAAGACATCTTACGTGCCAATTGATCTTTGAGAGTTCAAGTTTATTTTTCATCTTGGTCCGTGAGCCACAGAGTTTGTCTCACTCTGGTCTAGTGATTAGCATGTCTTTTCAGAAGGCATGGCGTAGAGAGTTCTGGGTTTGATTCCCAGAGGAATCACAAGCTTGATAATGTTAATACCTTCTGAAGGTTGCGTTGGAACCGTTGAATATTTGTGACAAACATAAATTTAACAAACATTTGCAGAGATGTTTTTGCGTTTGTCCCACTGACTCAGTCTTTGAGTCTGTCTCATGAGCGTCCAGGGTTCTGACCTGAGTTGGACACACAGATCCAGAAAACATCTGGAAGGAAGTTGACAGGAAGTGTTGGAGTTCACAATCTGCACCGTCCCAGTGGAACTCATCTCCAGACTAAATACCACTTTTAATTTCTTCCGGATATACAGTACCAGGACCGGTCCCCGCCCCGTCCCTGAGGATGAGCCACATTACACTTCTCAACTCGTCTCCTGGGGAAAGTGAAGAGAAAAGAACATGAATCAGCTGAGAGGAAAGAAGTCCAACCTGTGGCGACTGAAGAAAGCGATTATTCTCTATGGAAACGTCTTCTCTGTTTTGCGTCTTTGAAACTTTGTTTTGAATTTGGATTTTTTTTTTTTTTGCGTTCTTGCCTTGGGTCATTTTTTCCCTTTTGGATCACAGGACACTTCCGTCGTCTCCATGGAAACATGAACTGTAACAACAACAGCGCTGTAATGTATTCAATTTGCCAGAGTAATGTAGAAGCCTTGATCAGATTATGTAAGAAAAACCTCTGAATCATGAGGCGACGCTGACGACTGACTGAGGCAGATGTTCCCTGAGAAGGAAAAGAGGAAATGGATCCGCGCTGATGATGGAAGTGACTAATTATTCACTTTCCTCTGAAATACGACAGAAAAAAGAGTCAGCGAATATCGTGGTGTCATCGGTGTGAAGTTAGATCCTGAGAAAAAAGAACAGTTTTTTATCTTTTTCGTATCTTTTCTTTGATAACGAAGGAAGAATTAACATTGACATTAATCAAAATGGGGAAAACAAGCTCATTAGTTCACCCCCAGTCTCCACCCCGTCTGTCCCCAGGACAAAAGCTGTCTGAGGACGGAGGACAGATTAACAAGGGAGGAAAAAAAGTTTATTATTATACATTATTATAGTTTTTTTGTTTTTACTACTTTTACTTATGGTCACGTGCAGTCATTGGTGAGTCAAGCACCCCTAGTGGCTGTCAGACCTTAAAAAAACTGGTGCAGGACTCCAGGACTGTCTCCGTTTTAGCGCCCTCCTGTTGTGGATTCAGTATCTTCTGGATTTATGTCACAGTTCTCATTTTGGATATTGCCAACTGTATTTGTCAAAGGGTGATCATTTTTCCCTGGCAAACTAAGGCCCGGGGACTCACTGCAGCCCGTTGGGCTTTATAATCTGGCCCACCAAGAATTTTTGCATTTTAGCCTTTATTCATGACTCTTACATGACCTAAAAAATTCTGGTACCAATTGTGGCCCAGGAGTCAAATATTTGCCGACTCCTGGTCTTCAAGGAGATACGTTGGAATGTGAAGTGAACCTCAGATCTGTGCAAACTAAGGCCACGTGGTCGACCCGACTAACAAACTGGTGCTGGACTCCAGGCCAGTCTTAGTTTTATCGCCCTCTACCTGTGGATTCAGTTACTCCTGACATTCTGTTGTGGGCTGGACACTAACATTGAAAGATGTTGATGTTTTTCTTGGTGTCCAATCACAGACCAGGGCGCTGTCTGTGTCTGTGTCTGTGTCTGTGTCTGTGGTGCAGCCACAATTTGTGAAATGCAGATCTGAGATCAGTCGACAGAACTTCATTGTCTTCATTAAATCACCTACGTGAGTCATGAAGAGACGACTGAGAGACATCAACGTCTGTACTGTGACCACAGAACTTTCTTCACATTCACCTCAACAGTGTTGTGTGCAATGGTTCCCAAAGTGAGGGGCGGGTCCTTTTTGAACACACTTAAATCAGACTAACTCTACTCTTCATTCATTTGCACCAGGCTAGTGTGATCATAGACCGGTCTGTGAACCTCCTGGTGATAGGATCACATGTTCATCTGCAGACTCTGTGGTGACTGCTTGTTCTGACAGTAACATCTCGACGTATGTTCTCCTCCGCAGCGATGCCAGCCTCACAGACGTCCCGTCCGACTCCGAAGAGTGCGATCTGGGAAGTCTGGAGCGTCTGGAACGCGGCAGCACCGACACGTTGGCCAACGGCTGCAGAGTCGACTGCGAGGCGGCCAAGAGACTGGCCAAGAGGCTGTATCACCTGGAGGGCTTTAAACGCTGTGACGTGGCCAGACACCTGGGCAAGAAGTGAGTCCACGGACGAAGACACACGACTTCATGTGTCCACAGTCACCTCTGTGAGCTGTGACGTGAAACATAATAATCTTGCGGTTGACAGGCCTCAATATTGACTAATGTCTCTGCCTGTTTAGTTGAAAACAACACTGATCTACCAGCTGAAATTGAAGAAAGACACAAAGTGTTGTGTTGCCATCTGATGTTTTTATAGCCCTTTGCTGCCACCTAGCAGAAAAGTATTAACTTGTCCTCATGCATTGATGAGCAAAGTGAAGTTGGATCATTATCAACATCTTTTTGAATCTAGAACCATGAGTTGGCTAGCAGCTCTCTAGCCCCTCCTAGTGGACTATTCTCAAAGCTAAAAAAGGATTCTCCTTGCACAAATAAAATAAAATGATCAATTTAAAATTTAAAAGTAAAGAAAATCTCAAGTTAACTGGGCCTGGTTCAGCAGTAGCTCTGTGTCCCATAGGGTGCTCTGCCCCCTACTTTGGGCCTCATCCTAATAAAACAGATCACTGAACCCATATGACTTTTCTTTTCTTGAGGGTTAATTTTTCCTCCCCTGTGTTTTCTGCAGCAATGACTTCAGCCAGTTGGTGGCGTCAGAGTACCTGAGCTTCTTTGACTTCTCCGGCCTGTCATTGGACCGAGCCCTGAGGTAACGCAGAGTCACTGATGATCACGTGATGTGGAACATCTGAGAACGTTGCTTCACGTCTTGACTCACGTCCTCACAGGGCGTCATATATATATATATATATGTATATGTGTGTGTATATATGTATGTATATGTGTATATATATATAAATATATATATTGTATGTGTATATATGTATATATAAATACTGACACATGTCTACACATATACGTATGTATATATGTGTATATATAGTCATTAAGGAAATACAGCATACAGCGGACTAGCCCTGAGCCACGCACCTCAGCTTGACACCCATTGCACCCATATATATATATATATTTATATATATAAATATATATAAATTCTAAAATTATATATAAATATTTGTGTATTAATTTATAACTTACTATATGTATATATATGATTACATATATTCATGTATATATACTTTGTATATACAGTATGTGTATATATATGTGTTTATTACTACATATTTTCAATCTGTGTAAAATACAGTTCATTTTGACTGTTTTGTGGAACTGCTCAGAGGAACCATGGTCACGTTGCCGTAGCAACCGTGTAACCTAATGTTTTTGTTTTGCCTGTGTGTGACAGAAACTTCTTGAAGGCCTTCCCACTGATGGGGGAGACCCAGGAGAGAGAGAGGGTCCTGGTCCACTTCTCCAGACGCTTCTGTCACTGCAACCCACAGACTCCCACTGTTGAAGGTCAGAGCTGTGGCATCATGGGTAATAAAAAGATTAAAACCTACCTAACAACAAGAGTCACTAAGGATTTGTTAACACTAGGAGTAGTACTAATAAATCTGTACAGTAGAAGAATGATCCTAGAGATGGAGCTACCAGGGAGGAGACAAAGAGGAGATTGATGGATGCAGTAGTGGTCATGTGACCAGGTCTCTGCAGTTACCATGAAGGAATGCTTGACTTCTGAACTCTCTGAGTTTGAGTGCGTGACCTTTCCCTGACCCTGACATGGACCTTGTCTTCTGTCTCTCTGTAGATGGCGCTCACACTCTGACCTGTGCTCTGATGCTGCTGAACACAGACCTTCACGGACATGTAGGTATTCAGGCTCCTGAACTCGCTGACTCAGCTCAAACTACCTTTTCTGCTGCATCATGGTCTGAGTCTCTGTTCACGTGCTCCAGTTCTTCAACTCTCCTCTTGTCTCCTCCTCTTCTTTCCCTCTCCTCTCGTCTCCTCCTCTTCTCTCCATCTCCACGGCCTACTTTCTGACCTGCTTCTGTCTCGTCTCTCCTGAAATAGTCTCATTTCTTCACTGTTTTTTTCTGGAGCACTGTGGTCCAGACTGTGTTGTCGACCTGCTCCTCAGCGCTCCTTTAACCCTGCTCCTCTGCTCCACTTGTAGAAAGAAACCTTCCTCCCACTAATATCCTCTCTCTCTCTCCTTCTTCTCCCACTTCCGTTTCCTCCCTTTTCCGCACCCTCTGGTTCCTTGGTCTCTGTCTGGCGCCCCCTGCAGGTGGTAAGTGACCTCACCACACTAACGCTGACGGTGCAGAGTCCATAAATAGCATGACAGAAAAAAAAATCTCCCTTTTCGGAAATAGATGTCATAGTAAAGGTTGGACCAAACATTTCCTCCAACCCTGACCCATAAAACAACAGTCCTTAATAGAGATATGCTGCCCCCAGAAGGACAAAAGGGGTAAAACATGGGCTGTAAACTAAAAGTTCACTGTCCAAAATATATTTATATGTGTGCATGTTATTATTATTTTAGTAATTAAGAGTCTGGTAAATATATGAGATACAATCATCATTTTTATTCATATTGAAAATATATTTAAAAAATAAATCTACAAATTGGCCATAATACCAGTGATGCGCAGCACAACACTGCCATCTGGTGGATATCTGCTGAAATGCAGGTTGGTGCAAAAACTATAATAAACCAGTTTTTTGCACCAACCTGCAAAGTACAGCAAGCTTTCATGAAGGAATTAATGAACCAGAATTTGATTTAAAATCAAATGAAACTAATAAATATAAAACTTTAATTCTGAGTTTTATAGTCTGTGTTTATCAGAAGTTATCATATCAATATATAAGAACATTCTGTATATACAGGGACCAGGAGTGTTAGCAGGTGAACTCACGTTGAACCCAGACTCACTGTTTGTATATTTACGACCTCTTTGCGCTGTGTTCCCTCAGAACATCGGTAAGAAGATGTCCTGCCAACAGTTCATCAGTAATCTGGACGGCCTCAACAACGGCAAAGACTTCCCCAAGGATTTATTAAAGGTACAGTCCTGACACTTTCACTTCACCGCAGAGTGACATTGGTCGTGTATTATTGAGGCTAATGGGTGTCTGTGGATTTCCTGTCCAGATTTTGTACAACTCCATCAAGAACGAGAAGCTGGAGTGGGCCGTGTGAGTATTGGGGTCTGCGGACGTTGGTGCCCTTGAATGTGTTCTGCTCAGGTTGACGTTGAGCGTTTGTGTGTCTGCAGTGAGGAGGAGGAGCTGAGGAAGAGTTTGTCGGAGCTGGTGGAGGAGCAGTGTGAGAGCGGGGGTAAACGTGTTGCCAGGGTAACAGACAGCAGTAACCCTTTCATTGCTATTCCTATCCTGCTGAACGCCGTCACCTACAAGCACGGAGTGCTGACCAGAAAGAGCCACGCGGAGATGGACGGCAAACGCAGTGAGACACGAAACCAGAGACACACACTCACTGACCGTTGAACTGATTTGTTACAATTTATATGTTTGCATGACATATTGTTTCTAATGACATCTCCGTCCTCTGTCCCAGCGCCCAGGGGTCGGCGCGGTTGGAAGAAGTTCTACGCGGTTCTGAAGGGGATGATCTTGTATCTCCAGAAGGTACTGCACCGCATCCTCTGCTCGGTTACCATAGAAACACTAATCCACCACTGCAGCAGCGCTGGTTGCTGCTCAGCTGCGTGAGATAAAGAGATGAAACGAGGCAGCTCTGCTGTAGTGGGTTTGTCTCCCTCTGCTGGAAGGAAGTCATAGGAGTTTGTCCTTATTTTACTTTCAGAAAAAAAGTTAAACAGAAGATTATGACAAATCATAATTGGACATATTAGTAAAAAAATATTAAGATATTTTTCTTTTCCATTCGACTTTCAGGGGTTGCCGCAACAAAACAATGAAGACAAAAAAGACTCTTTATTTGAACCAGACTCTTTGTTTTATTCTGACGTAGGACGAGTACAAACCCGATGCTGACATTTCAGAAGTGGACCTGAAAAACGCCGTACGGATCCATCACGCTTTAGCCACTCGTGCCACGGACTACAGCAAGAGAGCCAACGTCCTGAAGCTGAAGACGTCCGACTGGAGAGTGTTCCTGCTGCAGGCCCCGTGAGTAGGAGTCAGCTGACACTGGACGACCAATGTATTTGGGTTTTAAACCTAATCCATACACAATGAGAGCGTCATGAAATAATCCTGCTGTTCGTCTCTTCTCCGCCTACTCCTTCTCTGCAGGAGCGAGGAGGAGATGTTGTCCTGGATCTTTCGGATAAACCTGGTGGCGGCGCTGTTCTCCGCTCCGGCCTTTCCTGCTGCCATCGGTTCGATGAAGAAATTCTGTCGACCAATTCTGCCCTCGTCATCTACACGACTGAAGCAGGTAAAACATCACTCTGTCTCTGCTGCACAATTTACACATATATGTAAAGTTTGTCCACTGTCCTTCCCCTGTCCAAACCATCTCAATCTGTCTTCTCTAGCTTCTTCTTCTCCAAACATTCCTGTCTGTGTTGTCCCTCTAATGTCCTCATTCCTGATCCTGTCCATCCTTGTCTCTCCTAAAGAGAACCTCAGCAGCATCTTTAACTCCTCCACCTCCAGCTCTGTCTCTTGTCTTCTGTCTATTCCTAATGTCTCTAATCCATCCATCATGGCTGGTCTCACCACCGTCCCTCCACCTTAGCTGACTCTCTTCTATCACAGATGTCTCCTGACTATTTTCTCTTGTTGTTCCATCCTGACTCCCCTCTATTCTTCTCCTCCACAGTCTCCACATATATATAAACATTTTGTACTGAGTGTCTCCTAATGTCCTTCTTCACTCCTCGTTATGGTTGGTGCAGGAGGAGCAGCTGCGGAGTCACGAGAGCAAGTTGAAGCAGATGAGTTTGGAGCTGGAGGAGCACAGGACGAACCCCCCCGCTGTGGAGCCCAAAAGCCGAGAGTGGGAGGAGCACAGGCTGAAGGAGCACTACCTGACCTATGAGGTACGAGCTTCTGTTAGATGGTCATATATTTATATTCATAGTAGTTTTCTTCAGGAAACCAGGCTAACCTTCCCACAGAGGTCTCCTCCTCTGAAAGCGCTCTGTCCAATTCAGGAGCACAGGTTCTGATAGAACTGTTTTTTTTTTTGACAAACTAATATAATTCTCTAAATGTCAAAATGACCACCTTGGTCGTTCTAGTGTAAACTTAGTCACTAAGTATTCTGAAGCCCTGCTGTGTGTACATATATATAGATATATAGTTTAATATATTTATATGTAATGTTTGTATATATTTAAATACATATAAGAACATAAATCTATTAAGGCCACCTAATTTTCTATGTCGTCAACCATCATCCAGGACCAGTTTGTTCCTACTCTCAGACATTGTTCCTCTTTCTCCCTTCTCCCTGAGCAGAAGACACGATACGAGACCTACATCAGTCTCCTCCAGGCTAAAATCCAGGCCGAGACAGATGACCTTGAGAAGATCGAGGCCAGCGTGATGGGGGGCCTCATCAAGGACGGGAGCCTGGCCGGACGAGAGTGCCTTCTCCGCAAGACCCAGTCGTCCCCGTCCATCAGCCAGGCTCACAGTGGAGCCAACGGGAGGTCAGCTGACTGCAGCGCGGTGGCTCAGAGGAGCTGAAGACCACCTTACAGACAGACGATCGTCGTCCTCCCGCTGCTCGGTGTCGGGCACTAGCTTTGTGTTCTAGGCTCCTTCGTACGTCTGTTTGCACTCACGGAAACGGTCGCTGATGAATCAGTGACTGATCCTGGTCCTGATGTAGTTGCTGACACAGGATCAGTTGTTGATCCTGAATCAGTCACTGATCCTGAATCAGTTGGAGCTTGTGAATCGTGACTGATGTTGACTTCGTTGCTGGTCTTAAATTTGGCACTGATTCTGGATCTTTGACTTCCACTGTATCTGACTGATTCCCGAGTCGCTGGCTGATCCTGAATCAGGGACTGACGCTGTATCTGATTGATGCCGACTTAGTCACTGATCCTAAATCAGCGCTCGATCCTGAATCAGTCACTGATCCAGAATCAGTGGCTGACCCTGAGTCGATCTCTGTCTTTCGTCAGTCTTGTTCCAGAAATCTCTTTCAGACTGAAGTTTGGTTTCAGGGTTTCATTCAGAGAGCAGAGAGAAAGAACTCAGACTTGGACACGTCCTCAGACTTGGTGAAGACGGTACTACTGTAGCATTTTGGCCTTTTCGTGTTTACACAGCCGCGGTGTCAGAGACGCGTGCGTGTCTTCGATGGACTCTGGATAAAGACTGGATCAGGATTCCTTCTCCATGTATAAAATATTTATTTATTTATTTAATTCTTCTGGTTCCATCCCAGGTCGGAACGGTTCACGTGGACGGACGTGTTTTATTTTTTTTCATTCTCACATTCAGACGCTCATGCTGGGGTTTCCACTGTTGACAATCGGTTCCGACGGAGGAACCGGAGGGTGCGTGCCTTAACCCAGAGCGTCTCCACGTCAGCCGTCAAGGGTTGGAAAGAGACCGATCGAAGGTGAGCTCCGGTGACGTCCGTCCTCCGGCTGCTCCGCGTTCGTCTCCTGTGTTCAGTATTTTCAGCTGGTGTTCAACCTGTGGCTCAGTGTTGGAAACGAAGGACGTTTGTGAAGTTTCTGAAGATGAAGATCTGAAGAGGAAAGTCTTTTTTTTTAAAGGGGAATTTTTACAGGTTATTTCAACAAAACTTTTACCTTAAAACATAGAATTATTTCACTGTTCTTCTCAACGTCTGTCAGAACAGACTTGAACCTCATGAGCTGGACGTCTGTGCAAAAAGTGAATTTCTCCTTTATTTACATATACGTGTATGAAAATATAAATATATATACATATATGAGTATATATTTAATTATATTTGCATATATTTATATGCCTATATATGTACATATATTACATATATAAATATACACATATATGTATGAATATACACACACATATTTATATATGTATATATATTTATTCATAAGTGCATATATCATTAAAAAATGTGTATATGTACATACATATATACAACATAGGACAGCTATTGACCACAACATCAACTGTCTTGCTATATTTGAATAAATATATGTGTATATTCATATATGTATATATATTGATGTTCTCTGGAGGTCAGTTTTTCCACAGACGTCCACCTCAGATTTCAGTGAAAGTTTTTTTTGTTTTTTGGTTGTTGATTTTAACCCATT
Organism: Paraplagusia blochii; assembly: GCA_016785265.1. Classification (NCBI taxonomy): domain Eukaryota; kingdom Metazoa; phylum Chordata; class Actinopteri; order Pleuronectiformes; family Cynoglossidae; genus Paraplagusia; species Paraplagusia blochii. Next base: position 211,303 of record JAFBJS010004761.1, read on the forward strand.
CTGACCAGTCTGACCGATGGTCCAGTTTGACTGATGGTCCAGTCTGACTGATGGTCCAGTCTGACTGATGGTCCAGTCTGACCAATGGTCCAGTCTGACTGATGGTCCGGTACAGCAGCAGCTCTGACCAGGTTTATGTGCCACTACTAGGTGGGTACCACAGTTTGAGCACCAATTATTTCATGTGAAATACATTGAAAGCTCAGCATGTTTGTAAATCAGTGTAAACCCCGCCCCCTCACTGGACCAATGAAGTTTTTGTATTTTTAGGATTTAAGGGAGTTTTGGAAACACGTTTTCTTTCCTCTGAGATGAACTTAACAGGGTCACGAAGAAAAACTGCCACTAACTCCAAAGTCATCACTTTCTGCACTAAGATATAGGGATGTCCGACAATATTATCGCCCAGTTTTAGCAGAGTTGAACAATATCGGTAAGATCGTTATCGTTTTTTTTCTTCGATGATGAAAATCTGATAACACGACCTCTGGGTTTTACCAAATTTACTGTAATACGACATGAGAACCTGAGATGTTCACCTCACTTTCAGGAGAAAAACAGCAAAATGTATTGGTATCGGAATCGGAAATCAGCAGGTTGAGACTGCTCGGCCATTTACACTTCAATCCACACTGGATTCTTTGACTGATTGATTAATGTTGATTCCACTAACTAGTTAATTCCCGGAGAGTGGGACAGTGTTTCAGCAGCAGGTCTGCTCAGATGAATTTAATGTGAACGCCCAGAAACAAGAGTCGGTGGAAAAAAGAGAGGCCAAGATGGTAAAACAGCGCCACCTGGCTGAGAATTTCTCAGAAATGGATATGAGTGGTCTCACCTGGAACTCAGATGGCCTAGTGGTGGGTTGGTGGTACTGCTGTTTGTGAGCACCTTAACTGATCCTGATCCAGCTGCAATACACACACACACTCACACACACACACAATCCATATGTTTATGACACAACTGTAGAACAGTTAGCTTAGCATACGTGGCTCTGAACCTAGTCTCTCCGTCGCTGGTATATCAGGTTAGTAGTGACTGATGGTATCTGAGATCCTGGCTGGAATCCTGGACCTGGATCCTTGTACAGACCCAGATGCTGGACTGGAACAGGGTCCGTGTTTTCTAATATACGAACAAATGGAAACTGCCCCCCCTTCACCTCCCCAGCCCCTGTAGCCTGTTGTGCTAACCGTAGTTTCCTAATGTTCTAGGCTAGACCAGTGGTGTCCAGCAGGGTGCAGTCTCAATCTATTTGTTGATTGTTTTATTTAAAAAAAAAACTACGGCACTTTGATGTCAGCATCGGTTTCCTGTTTGTTTGGTTTTGTTTGTATATCTGAACAGTTTTTGACGGGACACATACTCTGTAAAATACATATTTACTGAATATTTAGTCTGTGCTTCATAAAGTAAGCTTTTATACTGACTGACTGTGTCTGTGTCTCATTCAGACTCCTGTCTTCTGTCTCTAATCCGTCCATCATGGCTGGTCTCACCACCGTCCCTTCACCTTAGTTGACTCTCTTCTATCATTTATATTTAGTCGTACAAAATAAATAAATAAAGTATTCAACCCAAAGTTGACTTCACCACTGGATAACTACACTGTACCTTTAAGAGAGTTGCATTATGGGATGCCAGCAGGTGTAGTGGCTGCCAAATAATTCAGTGCCAGGTGTTTGGAAATGTTGTCTTCAAAAAGGTTTAAACATAGATACAAAAAAAAGAAGTGGAACCAAAGAAAATAAAACATTAAATGTTGGAGCAAAGAAAAAACAGGTGACAATGTCTCAATGTTTGGATTATTCTGGATTATAACTCAAATGAACTCCAGGATTGAACTCCAGTGGCTTCCAGTGGACTCAGCACCTGCAGGAAGGTTCACGCAACCCAGTACCAGGTAACTGGGTGAAAATGGACGGATGTTGGACGTCTCCTGATCAAACAAAGGTTAGAAAATATATGTTGTTTTATCCTTTTAAAAAATATATGTGACTTTAGACACTGGTGTTTTTTTTAGAATCCATCCTTGACAGGATCAGGAATGAGATTAGAGGGTCAACACAGACAGGAAGGTTTGGAAAGCTAGAGAAGACAGATTGAGATGGTTTGGACATGTTCAGAGGAGGGACATTGGCGACATTGGTAGAAGAATGATCCTAGAGATGGAGCTACCAGGTAAGGGACAAAGAGGAGGTTGATGGATGCAGCGAAAGTATGGATGGAAGAGAATGACATACTGTGAAAACCCCTGAAAAAGGGACAAACTGGAAGGAGACAAAGGTGTTGTTGTGTGAAGAGTCAGCTAGGAGTCAAAGTCAAGGAGTTAATTTTTTTAAAAATTAACAGGAATTGTTCATGTTTTCCTTCCTCTCAGTATCTGTAGAGTTGTTCCTATGAAAACAAACTTCATTTTTGATCAGATAAGAATAATGCTTATCAAACAAAAACTAAATTCCCATGAAACCCGTGTCTGTCTATGGAGGTTGATGGATGCAGCGAAAGTATGGATGGAAGAGAATGACTTACTGTGAAAACCCCCTGGAAGGAGACAAAGATGTTGTTGTGTGAAGAGTTGACAGCTGTGATACATTTGTGATAATATTTTTATCTGAACAGCCTCAACATTAACTTTTAAACTAAACCGACTCTATGGTGTTTTTTCATTCATTCTGTCTAATTTTCCAGTACGTTTTTCAAATGCACGTCTTCAACATAAGGTCTGCAAACCTTAAAGGGTTCATGAAAGTAATGATGAGGGGTTGAGACAATGTTGGTCATCAGAGACTTTTCAATACAATTTACTTTTAAGATCTAAGGTCTTTATCTTCTTCAATTAAAATAAGTTTTTCTAGAATCATCTATGGCTTTGATATATGAATAAAATGTTGTTCTTGGTTTGAGTCTCATGTTTGAGTCCTACTTTTCAGTCACTTTGGATAAAATTATCTATTTAATTCCATCACGATACATTTGGCTGAGACTTTTATCTAAATTGACTGACAATGTCGAGGAAAAGTTGCAACAGGTCACTGAAAAATGAATCAGAGGAATGCACAGAATTCAAAAACAGGGATGAGCAGTGATCAGGGCTGAATAAAAAAACTCATAACAATAAAATAAAGATTAGAAACAACTTAATAAAATGAGGTCAAGTCTCAGGTCCTTTGAGGGCCACTCTCTCTGATCACGTCTGAATTTTCGACTCAAAATTCATCAATAAATCAAAAGCGAAAGTGAAGGAAAAAGTCGACACCCAGTTAGAACGAGGAGGTGGAGTTATTTCAACCAATGATCAGTCACTTCCTGGAGGACAGCCTGCCCACCATCAAGAAACGTCGAACAAACAGCACAATGTTAGTTGTTTTTTTTTTGCCATCAACAGAAATTTATTAAGGTTGCAAAAGTACATAACAGAAAGAAATGAAATGAGGACAAGAGTTATGACGGAGTTGAGATGTACAGGACGAGCTGGATGTCAAAGCCAAAGTAAGCACCATCGTCATGTGGTCAGGAAAGGCCATATTAGGTAAGAAACCGTCTAAGGGGGAGGGGCAAACATGATACAGGGGAAGGGGGTAAAGAGAGGACGGGGGTCGGGGGGTATCACAGTTTTCAGACATTTTTCACCAACTAAAAAAAAAAACAAAGAACAATATCGTGTAGCACTATTTATCATGCAGTTGACTTTAGTAAACCTTCTGACACACAGACAAAATATACTTCAATAAGTAGAACTCAGTACATCTCTGTCCAGCAATAGTCACAAAGCCTGTAATTTATACTCTTTGAATGTGAGATCCCTATCAAAAATAATATGCAGATTTGATTCCTCTTCATATCTAAAGTGCAAGTATTTATCCATTTATTCAATGCTTTCTGTAAGTATAAAATACAAAGGAAAAAGAAAACAGCAATATGTTTTTCCCGTTACGTTATATTTTCTGAAAGGAGGAGCATCATATATAACACACACACTAGCGCACACTCGCTCACACACACACACCACAGATAAAATATTTTTGATAATACAACATGTTTTCTCATGTGGGAATGGTGAAGAAAGTCGGGGCTTGGGGACCAGGGGAGGACCAGGGGGGCGGGGTGGGGACCAGGGTTTAGAACAAACTGTGACATGAGATATGTTCATTGTGCATTGACCCCACGCCTTAAAATCCAGGCCTGATTTCCCATCATCCTCCAAACTTAACCTCCGTACCTGGACCGCGGCCCTGACGGACCCTGGGAATGGGTGCATGTGCAAACGCAAGACGAGCTGAACAGCTCCTCTGTCAGTGGTTTGTGATGAGTCATATAGTGCTTGACTTTGAGCGAGGGCTGTGATTGGCTGAGTAGGTAACCGAGGGCTGTGAGCGACCAATGAGAGGCTGCGTTACTAAAACCAGAACAAGAGCAGGTTCGGGCGTCGGAGACTCCGGGGGTTAAAGTTGAGCTAAAACCTGTACAATTTAGCGGAGACTGAGTCGCCACCGTCTCACCCCCCTGCCCTCCTGTCGCCCCCACGCCCCTTAGAAAGCTAACCTGGAGGCTAGCCGTTCAAAGACCAGTTTCTGTGGAAACAGTCAAAAACAGGAATCACGCCCCCTACAGGACAGAAGGAACGAGCAGACAAAGCACCCGCAGCTGGAGCCATCAGACGCCTGAGCAGGTGTTTTATAGATCAGGTCTACGCTTCTGGTCGTCAACCTCAACGTTTCGGCAGAAACGATGTCACATGTCTGCGACGGAAATATCAACTCACCAACTAACAGTGTCTCAGACAAAAACCTTGAATGTCAATGTCGTTGTTGTCAGACTCTACACAAGTGATTCTCAACTGGTGGGTCGTGGACCCCTTTTCAGTGGGTCGCAGGCCTTTGACGGGTCAATAAAAATGTAAACAAAATAATAATGTTTTTAAAAAATTAATAACTTATTGCCAGAACAAGTTACTAAATGTATTTTTAGAGTAACTGACTGTTACTGTTACTGAATGTTATAAACACAATTATAAATTTTCTTGGATCGTTCCTGGTCATTAGGGGCTGAAGACAAACCAGTTGAGAACCACTGGTCTTCACGACCAGAGATTGACTTTCGGAAACAAGAAAAAAAAAAATCCTAAAGTTTTGTTTTTTGGCCCCAGAATCAGACGATGAAACGGGGACGATGTGGCTAAGGTTGGTGTCGGTCCAACAGTTTGGACCAGAGTGACATGAAACTGGAGAGTCACAAAGTCAGAACTGACTTTGCATTAAAAAAAACAAGAACCTTTTAGCACCTGGAGATTTCCTCTGTAAAAATCTGGCTGTTGAGGCCAAAACAGTGGTGATTCTCAAACTATGGTAGCTGTACCCTGTGGTGTGGTACCTGGGCTCCCTCTAGTGGACAACAGGGGATTCCAGTCTGATTCCATCCTGGTTAGATGGATGACTTTGTTGTTGAAATTTAGCAGCAAAAATTCTTGCTTGTGTTTGCTAGAATTGAGTTAAAGTGCCAGATGTAGTACTACTACAGTACTGTAGTATTTAACCAACATGTGCATGGATAAATACTGGAGGTATTTGAAGAACTGATGTCACATTTGACTCGTATGGTGGTCCTGGGGGGCCTCCAAGGTTTGTTTTAGTAGAGATGGGCTTTTCATTATTCACGGAGCAGCAGAGGGAACATTAATGGTGGTGAAAGGAGAGAGAGAGAGATTTTCTGTTCCAGCCCGGCCTGTCTGACCGGGTTCAACAAGGTTGCGGTCGAACTCTGTTTCTAAGCTGCGACAGTGCAGTGCCAGGCTTCTTCAGGCCTTTCACCAACACTCACAGACAAACCTGGGCCAAAAAGTCCTGCGTGGAGCAGATGGGATTTTCTGGCACATTTGTCTTGGCTCTCCTGCCACAGGCATGAGCAAACGAGCACAGATCAAACATAGCTCCGACCTGGAGGAAGAGTTCAGTTCGGTGTCAAACACCCGTCAGCTCTGCCTCTGTCAGACAGAACAGTCGTCCCTGTCACTCAGACCTTGACAACAACAACTACCAAGACTTTTCTGCTGACTGGGCCACATATGTATATGCAGCTCAATCTGAGGTTACCCTGCAGATAATTCAACCAGATGAAGCCCGATGGCTGAGTTAGGGACTGGGATGTCGACCCAGAGGTTGCTCAGGGCTAAAGGAAGCAGCAGCCTGTGTTTTAGAGTCGGGAATCAAGCCAGAGACCACGCTGAATCCCAGGAAGTGATGTAATGATCAGCTCTTCCGGATTATAATACCTGTTGTAACTACACTAACTTCAGTCTCCTCACTAACTATGTTTTGTTGTCGTTATTCCACCTGTCCTGTGATTGGCTGATCCAGGTGAGATGGTGAGGGAACGCACCCAGACTCCAAACTCACGATGGGAGGCCTGGTCTGGTTCAAGACACCAATTAAATATTTGAAAGGCGGGGGGGGTGGGGCTGTTGATGTGAACCCCCCTGAAACCAACTGTCCAACATCCTGGGGGTAGGGGGCGCTGCAGGCTGTGGCAGAGAGTGCAACCGTTTGGTCAGGGATGATTCAGATGCAGGATATAAAAAAACACCCAAACTATGTTTACGCACTGAGGAACAGACGCGGCAGCTACTGCTTTACACAACGTGACAAGAAAAGTACCTCACAACTAGTTTTTTCATCGGAGCGCTCGCCACGGGGGGAAAAACGTCACATTTGGGAAATATATGCAGATGCATCGACCTCGTCGCCATGCTTTCAATATCTACTGCTCATATATTCTAAACAGGTTTTTTTTTTGTCTTTTTTGAGTCTATACATGTGATACGATGCCCCCTACTGACACGCACACAATATTGCACATTAAGATGAAAAGTCCTCCACCGGTCAGTGGCTTCTTCTCGGCCTGGAGGAGAAACCAGACTCTAGACGTCATGGTGATGTGGAACAGGAGAATGAGGACGGATACAAAATAATGACGCTGACGTATTTAGAGTGAAGATGCTCTCAAGGAGCAATCAAGGGGCTGTAGCACCAGAAGAGATAGACACTGCCTGGACCCTACTGTGTTAGGCCTCTACATACACTTGACTGCACTCAAACTGTGGGGCTGGGACTGGCTGGTGACCGAACGGCATCAACCAACAGATCCTGATTTCACTCTGGACGTTCTTCACACCGAGCTGCCCATCTTTTGCAAGATCCGGCTCAAACGTCTTTAGATAAATTTCCTTAGAGACGACAGGAGGCGCCTCAGCCCTCAGGTCTGCAGGTGAGGCAACTGAGCCAGGGGTGGCCCGTGGTCGGGAACCCCTGCAGCGACCACTTCCCATCATGTGGAGATAGAGCAGAACATTAGGGCTGCTCCGTCTATAGGAGCTCCGTTCTAGGGTTCAACACCAATGGCTTCTCGCCAGACTTTTGGTGTGGTTAAAATATTCTCGCAAATGAAGACGTACAGAGGTCGAGGTCACAGACCATCCACGTGAGAACACGTAAACGAGTGGAGTGTATAAGGCACGGGTCATAATGACGTCAGAGAGGATGCTTTGCCTCGCTGCGCTTTTCGCCTCTCTCTCTCTCGCTCTCTTTTGTTTTTGCGCCTTAGGATCCCACGAGTGGACCTTGCCCCCTATTTTTATTTTGCACCCTCCCGCCCCTCCCCGCCCCCCGAGAGGACAAAAACAAGGAAACAGAGGAAAAAAAGTTAACCCACAGAAAACGTGGGCGTCTTAATAAGGATTCTTTTTACAGCTGATTCACAAAATCATAATTAGTACATCTAAGTTAGCACTTTTTTCCTTAACGTTTACATGGACGTGGTGCAGGAGGGCTGACACTCGACATCGTAGCCATCCCATCGATTCGAGTGGACAAAACAGACGGTCAAAGTGTCCCAACCTTTCCTTAATGGCATCATGATAGATTAATTAGCAAACGAGTCTCAGGTCAGATTATAGACTACAGCCTACTTTTGCCAAACTTCTCCTCCGAACGTGAGCCTACAGGCATGCTGACAGGTGGTTACAGGCCTGCAGTGCGTTATTTTTGCGATTCACACACTTACAGAGAGCACTTCCATATTTATTTATGCGTACCATTATAATAAACTATACACCAGGTATCTGATTTTGGTTTGATAAAGTTCATAATATAATCTTTGTGCTGATGTCAAATATTTGTTCTACATGAAGACTGATGTTTTAATATAATAGAACTCTGGATTTTTATTTTAGAATTTTAAATTCTTTTTTAGCATATTTAGCATTTTTTTTAAAACATTGATTTTTTTTTTTGCTCCTTTTTGAAATAACTTTGATGTGTGCAAAATCTGTCGTTGATAGAGATATAAACACTCTGTTCATTGTCATTTAAATCAAGTAGGAAACAGTTCATATCTTACAGTTCCATCCTTGATAGCAGCGGCTTACTGTTACATGGTGGTAAGTGGGGTGTCATCCAGTAAAATGAGCGAGGAGAGAGCAGAGGTTCTGCCACGGCTGTGAAGGTTGTGTGTGTGGGTGATTCCCGTGGGAAATTCTTTCTATTTTACAGTTAAAAGTGTCTCGTATGCGGCTCTCCCACCGGGAAAGAAAAAAAAAAAAAAAAAAAAAAAAAGATCCACGTCAGTCGTCGTCGCCGTCGTCTCCTCCGTGCGGGCCCTCAGGTAGCAGTTCGGAGGCCCGCTTCTCTCTACTCCTCTCCTGGATCTTCCTCATCTCCTCCGCGTATTTACAGAAGGTGTTGCCGAATTTGGACCAGACTTTGCAGGGAACCGTGATGGAGTTTCGATACGTGGGCTTGACTTCGCTCACCCGCATGAAGACTCCGTACTTGTTGGATCCTACGTCGAAGAAGAAGCGCTTGTTGTCGACGGTGAGCGACGTGCCCTCCGGCAGCTCCGCCGGCTCTTCGTCCACGCCGTAGTCGTCGATGAGTTTGGCTAAAGCGTCGCGGAACTCGATCAGACCCTGAGCCGGCAGAGCGATGGTCTGGCCTTGTGCGCTCCCCAGACCGGGCCCCCGATTAACGGTCTGCCGGATCCTCAGGAACCGCCCCCTCTGGTTTTCCTTCAGATCCATGTAATATTTCCGATTCTCCCTCACCAGGAATTCGCTCTTCAGCGCCCGCCGGGGCTCATCCTGCACCATGTCCGGGTTGCTGGGGCCCAGCTGGGCGTAATGTTCGATAAAGTCCCCGAGGTAATCGCGGAACTCCACGGCCACGGACATGGAGAGAGTCAGGCGGCTCTTGTTTCCTCCAGCCCCGACCTCGGCTATCTTCAGGAAGCGGCCTTTCACATTCTGCTTCACGTCAAGGTAGAAGCGTTTGTTCTGGATGTCGACGCGTTTGGAGGCCAGTTCCTCGGTGTCGTGCTGGAGCCGGGACATGACGCCCATCGCGCCCGGGGGCAGCGAGCCGGGGCCTGCCGTGGGCCCTCCGTGGTCACTGCCACTGTCTCTGTCCGCCATGATGCTGCCTCCCTGCTTTACCTTCCACCGTCTCCCTCTGCCTGCTGCAACCTCGACTGCCTGTCAAACCGCTCCGCCGCTCTATCGCGAGAAGAGCGGAGGGTGAGTGGGTGCGGAGGGAAGGAGGGAGGGGAGTGACTGTAGTCGGTGTTACTGTAATGCTGCGTTCAAGAACCTCGCGCTGTTTCCGCAACGTTTAAAAACATCACGAGAGCCGTCGGTAAAACATTATCCGTAGCAACCCAGAGTTAACCCCCGCCCGTGTGAGACCGAAACACTGCAGTATCAACCGCACCGACCGCCGCGGAGACACGGGCAGAGTTGGAGGGACGCAGGGACCGCGGTTCGCACCCCGGGACCGAGTGTTGTCTCCGGGCGGCGGGTTTCAGCACCACGGACAGAGGGTTAGGGTGGGTTGGTACCACGGACAGAGAGGGAAGTGAAGAGACTCCACTGTTACGTCAACCTGGAAGTCTGGCCATTATTTCCATCCAATGATTTATCGCCTTTTATTGTGGAGGTGACGGATGTCAGAGCTGGTTAAAGACAGTGATGTGACACACGGTGGAAAAAAGAACAGCTGGGAATATGAGAATATTTACTGATTTGACTGCATGTTTGGTGACTTATGTATTAAATTATTGTCATATTCGTGATGTATGTTTATTTTATTTTATCTTTTTTAAACTTGCTGTTAACAAACTGGTGAAGGAGTTGGATCAACAAACAGTGCTTTTATCAAGCATCTCTATTTTTTCCAAACTAAAATACATCACTTATTTTAATGTAAAAACAGTGTAGAGTTTAGACTCAAATTCTGAAATAGAAATGATTTTATTTCATCCTGCTCAACTTATTAGAAACGATTTTTATATTGTCTATAGCGCCACCCACAGGGCAGGACAAGGACCTGCATGGACTACAAAATAAATAAAAAAACAAACAGTCATGTTTTTATTCTACCATTTAATAATATTCTTTTTGTATAAAAAGAAATAAAAACGACCACTGAGATCTAACCTTGTTTGAGTCCAGAATATGAACAGATATGACTTATTTTGGGTCAATTTTATTAACTTCCTTTTTTATTTTGATTTGTTTTTGACATTAACAAACAAGTGAAGGAGATGGAAAAAACAACTGCACAGTATTTATACTGATTTGGTCCAAACTTAAATAGATCATATATTTTAATGAAAAAAAAAAAGTTTAGACTTTCGACTCCAATATTTAAAAAAGGAATATGTTTTTTATTTGCGTTAAAATTATTAATAGTGGCTGTGTAGATTATTTATAGCTCCATCTACAGGGCAGAACCGGGACCTGCATGAGCTGCAAAATATATAAACATAAATAAGTTCTTATTTGAGCCAATAATATGACATAGCACACAAAACATCTTGATTAAAAAAAATAAATGAAGTTGTTATCACGCAGGGATTATTTTAAGAGTTTTTTTTTCAGATTTCTCCATCAGGGGTTATCCCAGGTTTGAGATTTTCCAGCGTGGACTCTCGATCAGGCCAGGGAGGAGGGGCAGGTCTCCAGGAGAGTAATGGTTGGGCTGACTTGATTGATGTCTCTGGGATAATGACTTACTGAGGCAGCACTTTGATAGCAACACACCTGAAATGAAACATCAATTTACAGCCAGAGATAGAAAGTAATATCAGCAACACTGTAGAGACAGTGGCCAAATATTAGGTATCACCAGGTATATTAGGTTTATATTATTAGCAGCACCAGGGGAGTCGTGGAGCCAAACGGTAGCAGTTCTGCCCGGACTAGTCAGCAGGAATCTCTCTTCTCTCCCTGCACCTTTGGAAACAAATGATTCGGTCCCAGATATCAATCAGAGTAGAATCAGTTCCAGAGTTCCATCAATTGATAGAAATGTGGGGAAAATAAAGGAGGGCAGAAGAAGATCAGTGAGTGGATGCGCAGTGGGCGGAGGGAAAATGTGTGGGGAGAGAGGGAGGGTGGAGGGGGGGTCACTGGACAAAAACGCTTCAATTAACTAAAAGATTAACTGGAGTATCGATGCTTGGCAGTGGAACAGAGTCATGTGTTCTTGATAGTATTAGGAGGAAACAGAAACAGCTTCATTGGACTGATTTTTTTTTTACCAATATATGTACATATAGTCTATATATACACATATATGTATATTATGTGACTATATTTACAGATACACACTTAAATACAGAGATATATGCATGTTTGTGTATATACATATATATATTATATCTACATTTGTACATATATGTACACAACAGGTCTGTTGATATTTATACATATATGTATATATATTCTAGACAATCTGCAGTCAAGCATAGTTGTAGAAGAACAAACTGTAGAATAAAATAATCTTATTTTAGGCATTTTAATGAAACAGGAAGTGTATCCTCTCTATTTCCTGTTTGTTTTTATGTCAAAGTCCCTTCTGCGCAGTTTTGTTGCCTTATTTTGCCGTTTACGTTACATTTCTCTAAGTTATTTGCGTGTTTTTTTTATGTTAATCCGAATTTTGGTTGTGCAGTTGGTTTAAGGCATGTCGGGGTTGAACTACCATAACCTGATGGTTCTCAGGTGATGCTTTCATCATATAAGTTGATCCACAAATATTTAGATTCTACAGTGGTTTTCTCCTCTCACCTAGTTTTTGACTGTGTATTTTGTGTGTGTTTGGTTTATCTTAATCAGACTAAAGTCTCAGCTTTAGTCCCATATTTCATTAAACTATATTTAAAAATGATTTTCTTTTCCAAAGGTTTTTCTATTGTCTGTCTTTGAGGGTGTTCCGTTAGACTTGACCCGTAGATGACTTCAGCACCATGGACAGAGTCTGGGTCCTGATGGTGATGATCTCTTGTGTCAAACTCAGGTCCGGGGGCCTAATGTGGCCCGCAGTGTAATTATATTTGGCTGTGAGATCATGTAGAATGTCTACTAGAGTTGGACCACCAGTAATATTAGTGGTGTCATATATTATGACACTATTGTGACATAGATTGTGGATTTTTGTTGTTGTGGGTCTGTGGATAAAGAAGGTTGATTTCACAAAACTGTAGTTTGTTTCCATATGAAAAAAAATCAACATATATTTAATTTTACTTCAATATTAAGTCTGGTCCTGGACTTGTGTTGTGAAAGGGAGTTTGACACCTCTGGTAGAGAAGGTTGGTGGAGACCCTGACTGTTGTCTCACACGTGACTTTAGACGTAATCTTTTTTTTCCACCTCTGACACGTGCACCACCTGACATGAGGCGAACGGAGAATCTTGTGAATGACTTGATTGATGGGTACAGAGGTGGAGGCAGGGGCTGCTGATGGGAGGAGGAGGAGGAAGAGGTGGGAATACAGGAGGTGGTCATTATAACAGATACTAGTGGATTTGTGCAGGGCTCCCATTTGCTTTTGTCTTTTTTTTTTTACTAAACTCTTGCGTAAATCGCCGTAAATCTTGGGAAATCGGCGCGATATCGGGTTGGGACCAACACACTAGGCAATAACTGATGCGTCCACGTGTTGCTGTGGGTCGTATTAACTGTAGGCAACACTAGGTGAATTTGAGAAACTTGTGTATCGAAGCCTGAGGTCCAGGCTGGGGTCCCCTGGTGGTCATCCGCTGTGTCTAACAGCTGGGGTCTTCAGAAACTCCCTTCTGGCCGCGCCATCCCCAAGAATCCATTGAGAGATTTTCGCAGCGTTAGTCATCGCAACAACTATCCGCAGTGTGTGCAGCACCGTCGTCGCCTATAGCCAGCCTCCCTCACACCTCACCTCTTACACTGGAAAAGCCACAGCTGGCGGCGGCGCAGAGCTGGTTTGTAGACCGCACTCTCTGCTCCGTCTGTGCGCGCCGCGCTGCGTGATTCCTCCTGCACCCGCACGGAGGGGACTTTAACGCAGTCGGCCCGGCACGGTCACATGCCGGTTGGCTCGCTAGTGGATGTGGCGGTGTGCCGGTGCTCGGCCGGGTCGTTAGGATGTTTGCGCAGGACGTGGCGAGCCGACGCCATTGACCGGGCAGGTGATGTTTGCTCACGTAAGTGGCTGGCGTTTGATGAGGGGCGCAGGGGACGCGGCTGGAGGCTGCGCGCTGCTGTTGCATCGCCTCACCGGATAACCGCTGCTACCTGATCTTCTTCTCTGGTTCTCTGCTCTCTTTTTGGGGTGTTTTTTTTTTTTTTTTGGTTTTTCTTCCCACCCGGGTCACCCACTGACGGATTTGCAGGAGCGGGACTGTTTTGGACGCGGGGCAAACGGTGGATAAAAGAAGCGACCTTGTCTGTGCGGTTGAGGGGATTGCGTATGGTTTTCTTGTGATTCCCCTGTACGCACCAGCTGCTTTTTTCTTTCCAGAGAGGCAATGCGCCCACCCATGCGATGTTAGCCTATTAGCTATAGAGAGAGAGAGAGGGAGAGAAAGAGAGAGAGAGAGTGTGGGAGAGAGAAGGAGAGAAGGAGAGAGAGAAAGAGAGAGAGGGAGAGATTTCTACCGTGGATTTGAGAGAAGGCTAATTTACGAGTCTTGTTTTGCCTTTCAGGAAAAGGAGCAGATAAGAGGGGGAGGGTGGTTGGTGAAGGAGAATGCAGCAATCACATTTTTAAGTATGCAGAAGCGGGCCGTTTCCGGTTCCTAGGCTGGTGTGTGTCCCCACATCCGAGGCCAGCAGCCGTATGGGGAAAGCAGCAGCGGCGGCAGACACAGATGGCATGGACACTTCCACACGGTCTGCCGCTCTGCCCTGCCTGCTCTGCCGGAGCCCGTTCACCGCCGCCTCTCTCTTCCAGCTCGCTCCGCCGCCCAGCAGCACTGCAGCACAGCACAGGCTGACGGCATGAGGCTTGATCCAGTGCATTTCTCCATGCTGGTCATCGGGGTCTCCTTCGCCTGTTACGCCCCGAGTCTCAACTCCCTGCAGGACCAGGCGTACAGATCCGCCGTGGTCATCGAGGGCGAGGTGCGCTCCTCCCCGGAGAACGTCTCCTCCCGGGAGCCCTACAGTGTGAATGTCAAAGTGCTGGACGTGTGGCCCGTGAACAGCGGCGGCCTCGAGAAGGAGCAGCTCGTCACCGTCGGGGACTTCGGTTCCGAGGCCCCGTGCACTACGGTGGAGAAGGACCACAGATATATCTTTTTCATGGACCCCACCACCGACCCCTTGGTTTTCAAGGCGTCCTACGCCCCTGTGGACGCCAGCGAGCCGGAGTCGAAGAAGGATGTGGAGAGAGTGCTGTGCGAGGACTGCGGTAAGTTCCAGCCTTTTCCTCTCTACCTGCCGTATAGACGGAGCAGGGCCACGGGAGCTGCCATGGTGATGTAAGGAGACGGTCACTGGCTCCCGGCTGCGCGTACACGCGTGCGGTCAATGCACATACAGTTCGACGGCATATTCGTGCACGCCGCGTACCGACACTACCCCCATAACCCGGTCACCCATAATGAGAGAGGGATGAGAGGGCGCGTGCGTGTGCATGTGTGTGTGTGAAGGTGAAGCCGTGAACGCATCACGTCAGGGATGAAGTCAGTCCTTGGTCAGTGGAAACTTCACAGCTGCCCAGATCAGGTCAGCCAGGTCTGCATCATCACATCTCATCACTGGAGCGTGCGTGTGCGTGTGCGTGTGTCTTGAGGTAACCTCCTTTCTAAACTTTATGTGCTCCGCCTGCAGCCAGTGTCAGCTGTGATGGTGCAGCTACACCCGTGGTTGGTGCTGACAGTTAAACCTCACAACCTGTTGCCATCTTTAAAAATGCTTTTCTATTTTACTGCACTGTCCCTGATCCAGGGTCAGTTCTGTCCAACTTCAAGGACTCCACTAATTGTTTGATCTGTAACCGTATTGTCTCTAAAAGATCGACCGAACAAAACTGAGAATCACTGGCATGAATGAGTTCTGACATGATGTCAGTACAGACTGTGTCATGAAAAAGTCCTGTAGCAGACCAGGTGCATTATGGGATATCATCCTTATTTCCTCTTTTTTTGTCCTTTTATTTTATAATATCAGGTATCAGAAGATATTTTATCATATAATACAGTTTTTTTTTCTTGCTTAATTTTTCTATTTTTGTTTTCATTGGTAACTTTATTTCTTAAATTCCAAGTGTCGTTGGATAAAAGTGTCACCAAATGCATCAGACTTAACATGCCCATGGTTACTGTAGTCCAGAAATGTAAAACAATCCCGTTTTTTCCAACGTTGTGTTTTATTTTTCAGTGCAAAAAAGCCAAACTCTACTGATTTGTTTTTCTTCTGCAGTCAGTTTTAAATCAGAAATATTTTTAGAAAGTTGAAATTGTCCAATGTGCATCTGCATTAGTCTTTCTGGAGTAATGATTACCAGCAGAGGGAGCTTTAAGTGCAGCTTGACATTAAATCAATTTGGGAAAAAATGAATAAATTCCCCCAAAAACCACTTCAGGAAACGAAGGGCTGTGACGTTACATGGTTTATCTGTGACAGAGGGGACACACAGACACAGACACATGGACAGACTGGACAGTCAGTGATTCAGAGACAGAGGAGAGTATCGATGTGATGAGGTATTGTTCACAGGCAGAACAAAACCCTCGCTTCGAGAATATTCTTTCATCATCCGCTTCCTCTCAGTTCTCAGGCGCAGCAGTCTCCACTACTGACACCCAAATCCCACTGCTAGATACTGTCAGACGTCCTGTGGAGTTCTGGAAGTGATGTGGGTCGGGACGGTGCTGTAATCAGAGCAGGTGGGAGAACCTGGCCGTTCCTTTAACCACTAGACCACCACTGCCGCCGCTGGCATCAAGAACACTTGTTCAAAAATAACTTTAAAAAATTAACAAAAGTGTTTGTGATTCTTCCAAGTTCATTATGACTAAATTACTCATTTAGCTTATTTTCAGTTATTGAGTGAAATGTTTGGCCAGGTTCTTCCAGCTCCTCTGGCCTCCCCACAGCCCAGCAGCTGTCCTCACTGCTCCTCACTGCTCCTCCTTACTCCTCACTGCTCCTTAATACTCCTAACTGCTCCTTAATACTCCTAACTGCTCCTATTATGTGGGTGGAGCTACACAGGGTACAGAATACCAGGAACTCTTCACACTTTTAATACATCTTTGTTCATTACATTTCTGAAATATTGTTCCCAGAAATGTGAATTACCTTTTAGAAATCAACACATATTTTTCAAGAATACTATTTTTCAGCAAGGAAGGTGTCAGAATGGTGGCACGCAGCAGTATCTGAACTGAAAAGTTTATTTTTAGGAACTTGTTCTGGCAATAAAAAAAATATTCTAATGTATAAACAGGGCAGCAGTGGTGGCCTAGTGGTTAAAGACACAGACCTGGGTCTTTAAGGCTTCAGGTTTGAATCCACCAGCTGCCAGGTTTCCACTGAGGTGTTCTGACCACACCACCGTTCTGACCCACGTAACTTACAGTGGACTCAACACTCACAGGAAGGACGACAATATAGAGCAGTGTGATTTGGGTGGTAGTTGTGGAGACTGCTGCTCCTGAGATCTTAGGACAGATAAGGATGGATCAATGGATTTTTATAATTTTTTTTTTTATAGTGCCAGAAAAAGCATGCGATCAACGATGGGAGAGTTTGACGTTGAGGCAGTTGGTAGTTACTGGTTTGATGGTTTTTAATGAAGTTAAACCAGTTACAGTTGATAATCACTGGTTTAATGAAGAACTAGCCCATACGTTGCTCTGCCTTACATCAGTGAGGTCACCAATCCCATCAGAACTTATTGTTTTTCCCATTTGTTGTTGTTTCTCCCACAGTCAGAAAACAGAACTCCAGGTTGACAGCAGCTGTGATTGGAGGTTCTCTCTCCTGATGGAGTTGATCTAGATTTTCTCTGAAGAAAACGATCTATTCCAGAACTAAGCAGCGTCAAACTGTCTTCTTCTTCTTCTTCTTCTTCTCTGTTGTAGTGAACACGCTGCTGCTGTCAGGTCCGTGCTGCAGAGTCTGATTGGCTGGGGGTCTCTGGGGAGGGGGAGCTGTCTAAGGGAGGGACTGGGGGGGGTGCTGGATTTTCCTGGCCGAGGGTCAGTCTTGCTTGAGAGGATACAGTATTTTTAATTTCATTTGAGGGAAAGGAAACTGCAGCTGACGGAGCCGCTGCTATTGGCTCTGTCAGCAGACACACACCCTGAGTTGAACCAATGGGAAGGCCAGTCTTTACACAGCCAGCCAATCACAGGCCAACTTACGGACCATCCACCTCTGGTCACGCCCTCTGTCATTTGTAGCACTGGATCAGGAGATTTAATTGTGCAGTGTTGGAAACTGTGGACTGTGATAACCCAGGGACGTAGTAGAGACAACTATGATGCATTCACTGTCACTCAGCGTCACATTTCAGTAAAATAATGATTACTATTTGATTAACTTTTTCAGTTTATTTCCCACTCAGTTTACAACTTTTTTTGTCCTCATCTACCAAACAGTTTTACTCAAACTGCTCGACCGTTACCATGGTTACGAGAAGCCTCTGCCAATTTTATTCCCCCCATTAAGGAAGTGGGTGGGCCTTGTTCATTACATCATTGTCAATCAGGACAGAGCTGTGAGACAGGTGTAAAGAATCCAGCTGTGAAGTGTCTCTCTGTTTCAACTTTCGAACAAAATCTAAACACAGACATCGAAGAACTTGGTTTATTCCTGAGTCGTACGTCAGAATTACTGTCTGAAAAGTAATTGTTGGCGCTTGGATGTTGGATGATTAACAGACATAAGGTTCAAGGACTTTGTTTGACCACACTCGGGCCTGGAGCCTTGATTTTGGCAACAGAGAAGGACTTTTGAGAAACCACTTCTATTTTTACACTATGATAGTTTTGATGGCAACTCCACGACCAAAATGAACCCTTTATGTCCGAGCCGGACGTTTACGGCAGCTTCCAGCCGTGCAGCGGTGTCAGGTGGAAGTGAAGTCTTTGCTTTGAGTGAAATTACGAGACAGTAAATCTGTTTCCTCCACTGTAGCAGATACTGTAGTCCGGTGAGAATCCATCTTCCAAAAAGCAGAGCCAGTGTTGATTAAATGGTGAGTGCAGCCAGGTTCCCTTTTACTGTTTATGTTATTGAGTCAGCCACAGCTGCTCCAGCAACTCCACCCCACCCCCCACCCACGCCTCCCGACCAAAATACAACACTCACGCCTCTCGTGGGACACGTTTACACGGCGCAGGATGCAGCCCAGATACCAGGCGTGATCTGAATAAAGGGATGAAGGACGACGGCGTTAATCAGCTTCTCTCAAATCTCCGAGTTTCCCGTTGGTTTGTCAGACGCCCTGAAGATTTGTTTGTTTTCACAACTTTCCAAGATCCTTCCATCCCAGAAGGCTGTTCCAGCTTCATGAAGCTCTTCTCTGATCACTGCAGATTACATGGTGTTTGAAGATACATTGACAGCGTCTTCCTAAAATAGCTTTATCTGATGACCCAACACGCTCCTGTCTAATGTCTGCACATATCAGAGCTTCTTCTCTCATCCTCCCTCGTTTCCTCACGGTCTGTGGTGAGAGAGGCCTGAACAGGAAGCTGTGTTCGGTCCATGTCCCTCAGTCTGTCAGGAGGCGGGGATTATGAACCGACAACCGTTCTGTTGTCATTCAATGGACTTTGTGACTTTTCTGATGAACACTGTGGTTCTGCCGTAGCCTTCGTGATCCGCTGTCTCGCAGCAGGTGTTGTTAGTGCCACGTCTGTTGTGAAATTCTAGCCTACGGTTGTTGAGAAAGTTATTTCCAAACCGAGTTTCACACGTGCACTTCCTGTCTCCAGGATCCTCGTGATGTCACTGTTGTGTCCTGCTGCTGTAGTTTGTAAACCGTT
Source organism: Paraplagusia blochii (assembly GCA_016785265.1). Classification (NCBI taxonomy): domain Eukaryota; kingdom Metazoa; phylum Chordata; class Actinopteri; order Pleuronectiformes; family Cynoglossidae; genus Paraplagusia; species Paraplagusia blochii. The sequence continues at coordinate 230,618 of JAFBJS010004761.1, forward strand.
GTGTACCGTGCGTATGCTGCGCCCCAATGTTTAAGGTTCAATGGAGGTTTTATATTTTATCTTTTAGCCACAACAAACACATACTTTTATTTATTTTTATTTTTCCCAAATAACATTTTAAGGATTTAGCAACATAAGGACTGGGGGCTGTAAACGTCTTTATCTTTGTCATCCGTCCCAAACTTTCCTAAATTTCTAAACCGTTTGTATCGTGATTATTCTCCTGCCTTTTCCCTGCAATGTCACTGTTTTCTCTGTAGATGGCGTAGAGGAAGCTAAAAGCATTTTACCATTTAAGTCTTTTTGTGACCTGTGTTTAAAAATTTGCCCAAACCTGATCAAGGCACTGACATTTAGTTATTTATATTTACACTAACTGAGATCACATTTTTAGAAATAAGAAATAAAAAGTATTTTACTGTGTGTCATTCAACAAGGCAGACGAAGTTTCTGTGTGTGTCCGAGTGTTTGTGTGTCTGTGCGTCCGAGTGTGTGTTTGTGTCCGAGTGTGTGTGTGCGTGTGTAAAGCTCTTTGACTTGTCCGTCTTGCTCTTTGTGTTGTTATCTGTGTCTATTTCGGTGTGTTTCTCTGGTGTCCCTCCCTCAGGTCTCTCTCTCTCTCTTCCTCTTTCTCTTGCTCTCTCTCCCACTCTGTCCTTGTCTCGACAAAGTATTATGGACACACACACACCTACACACACAGACACACACACAGGGTGCAGGCCGGTGAGCTGTGGCTGCAGCTGTAGCTGTAGCTGCTCTGCTGCAGATGTTCCAGTGAGCTGTTGTTAGCAGATCAGCAGATCTGGAGATGCTGTGAATTATGCAGAATGAAAAAACGGAACGAAGAAGATTTCACTCCAGCAGAACTGCTGCTGCTAGAACTGCTGCGTTGACTACATACGTCACGCAGGTTGTATTTATCCTATATGTATATACGTGTATATACACCTATATGTATAGCTATATATGTAGATATACAGTATGACTCTGTGGGTCATACAGAGTGCCCCACTCTAAGGGCAAAAAAACTATACTATAGTATATATGTACATATATGTATATGTATAAAATATATACATGTATACACCCACACTGTGTGGATATATGTATATGCATATAAGTATACATATATATAAATATATGTCCATATATTGATGCATACTTATATATTTCCGTATATGTATAGATACTTACGCAAAAACATGCTTACTGTATAAATATATATGTGTTTGTGTGTGTGTGTTTTTACATTTATATGTGTTTATATATGTGTATACGTACAGTGCGGTAGATGTATTTAGCTGTTGAAGCAGCAGTGATGTACTGCTGTGAACATGTATACACACAGCTATATATATATATATATATATATATATATTTATATATATATAGTATATGTTCAGTTAATCACTGGTTAACTGGTGTACCACTGCCCATCATGGGTGCATGCGCCTCAGTGATGTGGCAGTTGTCGTCCACGTGCACGTGT
>JAFBJS010004761.1:232451-245905 GCA_016785265.1 Paraplagusia blochii
TTGTGAATGAGAGGAGGTTCAGTCTTAATGAAGTAGCTTAACCCCCCACATATAAATTATGCATGTAGACATTTTTAGTATGTACATATATACATATATATGCGCATATACAGGTATATGTACATATATATTTATAGAAGTTACCCAGACAGACGTATAGATACATATACATACATGTATATATACTGTATAGGCATATGTTATATATATATATTTACACGAAAATACATGTTTATATGGATGTATGGAGAACACATTTGGTTTTCTAGTCAAATACACAGATTTCATACTGACTATTAACCATTGAAAATGTACACACATTTAATAATTGAGATTTTGGCTACTAAACTAAGAGCATTGGATAATTTTTTGTTAGTTTTGCTCCTTTTTTGGAAGTTGAGATAACTGTGCAGAATTTTTTTGTCCTGCTTGATTCACAGTGAAAGGATAAATTGGTAGGAACTCCTCTTGCAGTAGAGACGTTGTCCACCAGGTTCTGATAAATCTCAGGTGTCCCACTTTCCCCTTGGAAGCCGTCTGGGTTTTTTGGCATTCTTCTCCTTAAGTAGCCTGGCTGTGAAGGATCTGGCGTGCAGTCAGTGACCGCCTGATATTCATGAAGTAGTAAAATGACATTTTCAACTGTCACGGTGGGAAACACAGCATGAGGACGAGTCTCTCTCTCCATCTGTCGCCCTCTCTGCCTGTCTCTCTCTCTCACCTGTAAGTCTTTAGGCGTTGACTTCGTCTACATCTGTACTCAGACCTGAGCCGCAGACACAAATGATTTGAATCGTAATGAAAAAGTCCAACATCCTTTGGTTGAATTCTCAGATCTATCTTTAGCCTCACAGGTGGACTATCTTTATCTCCCTTGTTGTTCAGATCTTTGATGGTGACACTGAGAGTATCTTCATCCTTTCTCCAGATGTCCTCCCCTGCCTCTCGTTATCTTGACGCTGCTCTTCATCAGTCCTTGATAGTGTTGTTTTATCATCTTCCTCAGCCTCAGTGGGAGGTCAGCTCAGACAATGTGTCCAATATGAGTCATTACTTTTGAACATTTTTGATGTTACTTCACTTGAATTCCTGAACTAAGCTTTTTTTGTGCATTTTGAGGCAAGAGATAAAAACCTTTTAGCTTTGTTCTTCTTTTGTTCTTATTCTTTGTGTTTATTCTGAGAATTATTCATTTGGGCTAAATTTAGCTTGGTCAGTGGAGTCCTTTATATCTGATAGTAAATATATATAAATATATTTTCTAATATATAGGTCACATCATTTGGTGAAACCCAGCTATTTTGAGTTTAATTATCAAGGAATATTTTTTTACGCTATGCTAATAAGGGTTGACCAGTATTATCAGACAGAGAACCAGGTGCCAAACCAGTGAGGAGTTTAAAGTCCCAGTCCTTAATGGATTGTTTGATACGCAGCATCACAGACTGGCCATGTGGAGGCAGTGGTCAGCTCACACAGGTTAGCACGCTGCTTTATTCCTTCATGCTGTCACTGCTCTTTGTGGCTGCCAACATGCCAAGTTGCCAAGTGCAGATTTAATCCTCAATAAACCTTTGTCATTGCTCCGGGAGCTTTGAGTGCATATTGGAAAACCTCAGAGACTCCACTGCATAGTAATTCAGATCACACAAGTTTTTTAGCGGACTTTTCTGCTCTAGTAAACAGGAAGAATGTGGAGCAGATGTAGGTGAAACAGGACTTCACCTGAAGAAGATCCTTCATTTACAGATAAATATCACACTTTTGGTTTTTAGTCTTTTAACTTGTATGTTGCATGTTGTGAATAGACAACTATCGGCTTCTTGTTCTTTTGGTATAGTTTCGTATGATGGAGGTGGAAGATATACACACATATAATAATATATGTATATCTATATATATTTATGTATATTTGTGTGTATATGTATATGTATATATATTTATTATATAATAATATACTATTATATTATTATATATTATGTATATGCATGTACATATATACATGTAGAGTAAAAATTTATAGTATTTAGTGGAGAGATGTATATATATATACAGTATATATAGTATATATAATGATACTACTACTTGATTGCTGCATACATATATAAATATATAGATATAAGCATATATATGTTTAAACACATATATACACATGTTTATGTATATAGAAGCATGTATACATTCACAATATATAGAGATATGTATATTTCTGTATATATGTGTGTTTGTACTTTGTGTATGATGACAGAGCAATCAATGTGTGATACGCCGGTCAAACCGTAAAGCGGAAATACTACCTCATAACATATACCTGTATTTCAAAATACTTTTGTACATGGTATCGACTGTTGGTTTTCACCTTGTGCTGATGTCAGTGACTGTAGAGGTTGGAGGTTAGAGAAATGCTGTGAACCAGTAGTTAGTGATACTCTTGGCACTGAGGATCTGTAGGACCATGTTTTACTGGACTACAGTCTCTATATGTGATATATATGTGCTGCCCTTGTCCTTGAATAGACCAATTATAGCTGACGCTGATGCAACTCTGTACTGTAACAAACCAGAATGAATGGGAACTAATACGGAACCTTGATGAACTCCACACCAATCATCTCCTCTAAAAGCTGTGGTTGGGAAACTTCCTTACTCCTGACATTGTTGCACTTTTTTAAAGGGACAGTGCAGTATTTTTGCAGCAGAAACAATGGTTCCCAACCCCTGGTCTCAGGAATTTTAGGCATGTCTGTTCATACCTTCCTGGGACATCTATTGGAGCTCCACGGTGGCGACAGGATGCGAGAAAATGTGCTTTCAAAAGATAAGAGATCAAGGCAGGACACGAGGGGGGGTGAGCGTTGGGGGGGTTGGAAACGGGATTAAAGTCAGAGATAAAACGGGTGAGACGTGGACGTGGGTAGGCACAGATGGGAGAACAGGTAGGAGACGGAAAGATAAACGGAGGACAGATGTGGAGCAGCAGAACGATCACGGCACACAACCTGCAGCACAGAGGAAGAAAAAGATTTCCTACCTGTCTTCTTGTCTCAGTGTTTGTCTGACTTCCTGTCTGTCTGTCTAACTTCTTTTCTCTCTCTGTCTGACTTCTTGCCTCTCTTCCATCTCTCGCTCTTTCTGTCTGTGTGTCTTATTCGCTGAGTGTCCATTTGTCTCCCTGTCTGCATTCCTGTCTGTCTGTCACCCTATCTGTCTCTCTGTCTAGCTCTCTGTTTGTCTGTCTCTTTGTCTGTTCCTCTCCATGTCTCTCTGTCCGTCTCTTTGAGTCTCTTTCTGTCTGTTTCCCTCTCTGTCTGTCTATCTCTCTGTCTCACTGTCCTTTCTCTGTGTCTGTCTGTCTACCTGTCAGTCTGTCTGTGTTCTCCTGTCTCCTTGTCTCTGATCAACCTCAGGACAGTATTTCCTTTTTTTCCCCACCAGACCTGAACAGATCTCAATGCAGCTCAGACTTTTAGACACAGTCAGGTCAGAGTGTGTGTGTGTGTGTGTGTGTGTGTGTGTGTGTGTGTGTGTGTTACATTCAATAGACACACACACACACACATACATACAACCTAGGGTTGCCCTGGGCTTGTGTTACTACTGCAGAGGTGAGTTGGGTGACACTGTGTGTGTGTGAGTGTGTGTCTGCTGTCATACATCTGACACACACACACACACACACACACACACTCCAACCCTCTCCTCCTGTGCTCTACAGTATCACCGTCCTCTCTGTCAGTATCTCTCTCCTTCTCTCTCCTTTTCTTTATCTCTCTCCTCCTCCTCCTCCTCCTCCTCCCTGGTTTCCATGGTGACAGCTGTGCGCTGCAGAAATCACACTGATGGGAGAATAAGAGATGCTTCTCTCCTTCTCTCTCTCTTTTATACATAATCCTGCATGCTCTCTCTCTCCCCCTGTGTCCCTCCCATGTTCCGGGCCGTTCCAGACTCCTGTCCCCATCAGTCCGTCTCTAATGGCTTTGCCTTCAGTTTCATCCCCTGTTATTGGATCATGGTTATTCAGAAATTAGATCAGTTTATTGAACCAAGGAGGAGAGAGAGGGAGAGAGAGGGAGAGAGAGGGAGAGAGAGAGGGGGGAGAAGAGCAGGGAAGGACCATGAGCTGACCTTGAATGAAGGACCCCGTGATGGACGGCTCGTGAGTGCTGGAGTCACGTGTGATTGGCCGGTGGAGCAGGATAGTCACAGACTATTGGCTGGTTACTGCTGTCCATTCCTGTCTACCTGCAAACACACACACACACACACACACACACACACACACAGACCAACCCCACTTCACCCTGGTCCAGCCTGCTGCGCTCTCACTGAGGAATTCTCCATCAGTCAGTGATACAGAAGGTCTGGATCAGCAGATTACACCCTCCCTCCCTTTCCCTCCCTCTTTCCTCCCTCCCTCCTTCCTCCCTGCCTCCTTCCTTTCCTCCCTCCTTCCTTCTCTCTCTGTCCTCTCTCTCTCAGAACCTCATCCCTCCATCGTCACTGCTGACCGTACCGTGGAGTCAGGAACATCTGTGTTCAGCTGCAGATCCAGGCCTTCGTGGTGATTTTTCTTCCTGTTCTGTGCAGGAAGGGACAACGAGTCCTAATTGTGTTCTTGTACATTATTATCATTTGGACTTTAAGGCACAAAAAGTGACACAAAATAGTCAGATATGTATAAACTTGTTTAGTAACAGAATAACAGTTAAATACAAGGACAGTGGAACCTTGAAATAATCCAGGACTGACCTTATAACCCCAGGTGATCATATTAGAAATAACAAAATCAAAATCAATCAGAAAAATCCTTTTTTTATCAATTATTGCAAAAACATATAGAAAAAAACATGTTTTTATAGCTATATAGACACCGAATTATACTGGATGAGCTTTATAAAAAACTGACTTTCTTAGGATTCATCAGGATGAAGACGGATAATCAATGAAATAGAGAAAAATCCACGTAAATATTGCAATATTAAATATTAACGCAATTGCAGAATTGCGAGTGAAGCAGTGTGGGCTGCTCCGAGATCTCGGCCACCTAGTGTCGATGTCTGTAGGTGCGCTTGTATCTCAGGTCGTTACTTGTATCTGGGTTAGCTTGTATCTCCAAATGCTTGTATCTTGGGATTTCACTGTACTCACTTTTCCAGTTCAGTCTTCGTCCACATCTTCATCTTCAGAGTCAGAGTTTCACAGTTTTCTCCTCATCAACAGAGTAGGTCTGGTTGATGTTCCTCAGTTGTTCAGAGATGATTCCAGCCGTGACTTTGTTACGCTTATGCTTTGAAAGGTTTGGAGATTTACAAAGTCTTAATTAAACAATTTGACCGATTTCTGAGCACAGTTGGAGGTCAACACATGCAACCAATTCCCCACAAAGTCGTACTGATAATCTAAAAGAAAATTGTCGATTTTTATTTTATTTTTGTGTCCGAGATATTTCTTAAAGAAGAATAAAACCGAAATAAGTCCAGTTTTTGTTAATTTTCTGTCAGAGTTTCTGTGTGTTTTCTGCTTCTTCTAAAAATAGAGGAGAGCAGATCTTGCAGGAGGACAGAGTGGAACCCTGAGGATTTCTGAGCAGGGTTGGATGTTCTCCAGTTTGTCAGCTGCTGGTTTCACAGGTGGAGGAGAACAAGTGGAGATGTTTGTCACTGACAGAAGTTTAGTTTTGGAAAAAAAGAAAATTAGTTGCTTTACCAAAACTTTTCCTTATGATTAAAAGGACTTTCTAAATGTTTCTTTGGGCCAAAGGAAAATTAAGTTTGACAAATGTTCTTAGGAGTCTGACGTCCATCGTTTCTCCTTCTTTTTCTCTTCCATCTGTTGCTTTGACGACTTCCACCATGGATCATGGCTCCCCAGTGTGTAGGGTTTATATATAGGGCAAACTAAGGCCCGGGGTCTAGATTTGGCCCATTCAGCATTGTAATCCGGTCCACAAACTTGTCCAGATTATTTGTAGACAAGGCTAAAGGCGTCCCACTTACCTTAGTTGTCATGATCGCTCTATATTTGCTCCTGTCCCGGCCCCAGGGTCCAACACCAGGACCAATTGTGGTCTACATACTCTATATTTGTCCAACTCTAGTATATCTGACATGACTTCTTGGCCCAAATATAATGACATTGGGGCCCATTTTTGGACCCTGAACCTGAGTTTGACACATGCCTTTCAAACTTCCTTCTGTTGTGAAGCTTTAATGATTGAAACTGGTTTTCAATCAGATTTGGTTTGATGATAATGACAGTGACAGACTCGTTGGAGAACAAGTCCAGAATCGGAGACAGTGAGAGGAGAAAACATGTGGATCATCTGAGCAGCCAACTGCGTGCATGAAGGACGATGAGGTTTGCAGCGGGCGTTCGATGCCGTGGTTGACATCATAAATCTGCTCAATGGGATCCTGACCTTATCCACATGGCTTTTACTGTGGCCTTTGGTCTGGTGATAAAAATGTCAGAGAGCAGCACAGAGAGAACGCTGCAGCTTCACGACCAGCTGGCATTTACATGGAGGCACCGCACGGGCCCAAAGACCACGAGGACGTGGACCGGCACGGAGCCGACATGTCTGCAGGTGGCCCACGTGGGTCACTCACCATCAGAACCCACATGTTGACTCTACACTAAGAGTAGATTCTTTCCTTAACTTGAGTAAAACAGGGGAGAAAAAAGGAACAGAACGGTCGAAATAATGATTCTATTTCAGTCTCTGAATGAAATATTCATTTTCTTTGTCACCATAGTTTTACACTAATTAAAATTTAACATTCAGTTGAATTAGTGAACACAAAAATAGTTCCTTTGAAGAAGGCTTCCTGCAGTGGACCATTTGTAAATATATGTGTATATTATCATATCCATGCAATTGTCTTATATGTGCATACATTTTATGTATGTATATATAAAATATAGAAATGTATAGATATATTAGATACATATATTTATACGTGTTAATGTATAAAATATATATATAATGTATGTAACAAACTGTAAATATATATATATTTCATAAAGTCTAGTCATATATATACATACAGTTATTTCATAAATGCATACTTTTTATCTATATATATATGAAATATAGAAACGTATTTATATATTGGATACATATTACTATGCATGTTTATACATATTGTATATAAACATATATATATTTCATATAGTCTAGTCAGTGTACAATATGTATATGTAAATATATGTGTCTATATATGTGTATATTAACATATTCATACAATTATTTCATATATGCATACATTTTGGTGCATATATCTATGCATGTTTATATAAACATATATATTTCATATATACACAGGATACTGTGTATGCAAATATGAAATACACACACATAGACAGATATACATCAGACATACTGTAGAAACACATATACATATATATTTCATTTATACATACATTTCTATGGATGTATAGATGAAAAACACACACATATAAAAATATGCTGACCATACTATAGAAACACACATATGTATGTATACGATGTATTCAAATGAGAAATATACATACATATATAGATTTATGGGACACAGGACTGTATTCACCGTTAATGGGGACATGGTTCTGGTGGATGTGAGGGTGCGGGGACCTGACCCTGGTCGCCCCCTGTGTTGTTTGGTTGAAGCCATGTTTGAGCCTCAGTTCATGTTGGTCTGACAGTTTTTGCAGGACGTTGTCGTCATTATTTGTTCCCAGATGTGGTCGAGTGGTTTTGTTTTGTTTACTTCTTTTCTTACCGTTGATTCTTCCTAACGTGTTTACTGACTCTGTAACTGGCTTTGGAAACACACTCCAGAAACAGAGATTATTATTCTCAGAGGTATTTTGTCATTCTCAGTATAAATGTCAAATCTGTAAATTAAGGCTACTGTTGGCCCCCTCCTCGCTGAAATCTAATCTTTCTTCCACATACGGTTCCCTTTATTACATTACACTCCTGGTGACTTCCTCAGTTGTGCCTGTAAAAATATCCTCAGCTCCACGAAGTACGGGAACACGTCCCAGTCTGCTGCTCAGGAGCAGAGTTTGACCGGATCGGGATCTTCATCGTGTTCTGCTGCTCCATAACTGATCCACCTTTTAAACACAGGTGTTTGGAGTATTAGGGGCGGAGCTTCTCTGTACTGTAGAAAAATACTGTTTTTATACATTGTTAGGAAAAAAATACTCTTCATGTATCGAATTTAACCACATGCTTTCTTTTTCCAGACTGTAAATATATAGTGTTGGACCTTTTGTGGTCCCAGAGCCACATGTTTGACTCTACTCCACTAGATTTTAAGGCACATCATCAATATGATAGTTGTTGATACACAACTACACACAACAAGAATATTTAAATATATATATACTATATATTATATATATCTTTGTCTATATAAATATATAGTACGTACATATATACACATGTTATTTATACAAAATATATAAACATATATACATAGCGTATTTATGTATTTTTACATACAAACATACATACATGCTATGTATATTTTTTACATTCATAAATATAATATATATACAGTACATATACACATATATATTTATATATATATGTCTAGTATTGTATTACAGCAGTATAGTATGTTTTATGATTTTCAAATATTATAGAGAGTATTTCCCATACATACAGTTCACTTCCTGTTATACAGGTGTCAAACTTAGGCCTGGGGTCCAAATGTGGACAACAGTGTCAGATCGTGATCCAAACTCTTTTTCAGTAGGCCATGGGCTGAAAGGCTTTTCACCTGCTCAGTGCCATCTATAGGAAAACATGGACATTGCAGGGAAATGTAAAACGATAATACAAACCATTGACATGATTCTGGTCGGTTCTTGTCGACTCTGCTCTGATTGTCTCCTCTTCCCCTTCTTCTTACTTCTGTCCAGCTTCGGCTCCAAAGCTTCGTCTGATGCGCGGTCAGTCTCTTGTGGAGGGGGACAAACTCTACTTGAAGTGCGAGGCGTCGGGGAATCCCAGTCCGTCCTTCCGCTGGTACAAAGATGGACACGAGCTTCAGAAAGGCAGAGACCTGAAAATAAAGACCAACAAGTGAGTTCAGCCTCAACTGCTTCTGGTTTGATCAGATTCTGATTCTGGTTCAGCAGATAAATGTCTTTGTCTCCTTCCGTCCTGGTAACTGATTAAACCTGGAGTATTTTTTCCTCCTTGTCCCTCCCCTACACCCCCCCTCGACCCAAACTGCCCTGACGTCCCTGATTTGGAGCAGAAAAAACTCCAAAGTGCAGATCAGCCGTGTCCGTGTGGAAGACTCTGGTAACTACACCTGTGTGGCCGAAAACTCTCTAGGACAAGAAAACACCACCAGTTTGATCAGCGTGCAGATCTGTGAGGACTTTTACCTTTTCTATCCACTCTCCTGTCAATATATATATATATATATTTGAAGGTCAGATGATAACGGTTAGTCGATAGTATTAGCTGAACTATGTAATATGAGAATTGGATGTTAATGATTTTCTCTAAGATAAAAAATCAAATTACACAAATGATAAATTAGCAAAATAAAGTTGCGCTTCAGTATCAGGTGACAACATGATCGGAAAATTAAGTGTTTGAAAAATTTGCCAAAATTTGATAATTGACAAAGATATACACACACATATATATGTATGTATGTATGCAAATATAAATATATATGTCTGATACCAAAGTTTTGTGATATTTTACAATTATTTCTTCCATATATATAGAAATTTCATATTGGGGTCTATGTCCATACAAATTTATATTTAGGTAGACATATATTTAAGGGTTTATATCGCATATACCCACATATATTATATAAATATATGTAAATATATATATATATGCCATGGTGCCAAATCCTTGGCTTGTGGGCCGACGTCGTCGTTGACGGTGTTTTTTTTTCTTGCGTGTCTTTTAGTGACGAGCACCACACCGTCCCCAGGTGTGAGTCACGCGAGACGCTGTAATGAGACCGAGAAGACCTACTGCGCCAACGGAGGAGACTGTTACTTCATACATGGTATTAACCAGCTGACCTGCAAGTAAGTCTGGTTCTCGGTTGGTCTCCCAGTCCCTGTGGTGGACATCTGTCTCCTCTGTCTTCTCTTCTTTCTTTCTCTCTGGCTCCTTTCCTCAGATACTGTCTAGAGGTTTGTGCTGGGCTTAGAGCAGAAACTTGATTGGATGTTGGATGGACTAGTCCTGGACTCTGGTCGGTCTGTGTTTAGGACCTTGTTGTTCTGTCAAGTCAGTCTGAGTCTGAGAACTCCATCGAGTCTCTCAGTTTTGGTCTGTGGTCAAGAAAACCCTCCACTTGAGGTCTACTTCAGTCCCGACTGTTCATCTGGACGATCTGGACATCTGGAGAATCATACTGTAGACTGACAGACTGTCTTCATCGTAGTGAAATGGGAAATCTCTTCCAACCGTCTGTATAGTTGACAGGTTTTAACGACCAGAGGACGGAGCGTGAGCTCAGTCCAAACCTCAGTGAGGACCAGATCCAGAGCAGGAAAAATTCTGACCCAGTTTCAGATTCCTGTCGTTCTCCTCCGTTGTGGCAGACAATTTCTACTGAAACAGAAATGGAAGGTGTATTCTCTTGGATCATTCCTCTGTCCCTCCTCTGAACATGTCCAAACATTTCAATCTGTCTTCTCTAGCTTCTTTTTCTCCAAACCTTCCTGTCTGTGTTGTCCCTCTAATCACCTCATTCCTGATCCTGTCCATCCTTGTCTCTCCTGAAGAGAATCTCAGCAGCATCTTTAACTCCTCCACGTCCAGCTCTGTCCCCTGTCTTCTGTCTATTCCTAGTGTCTCTAATCCATCCATCATGGCTGGTCTCATCACCGTCCCTTCACCTCAGCTGACTCTCTTCTTTTCTTCACTCTAATCTTCTCCTCTCTTCCACAGTCTCCTATTATCTTATGAAGTTCAATGGGAAGGAACTCAAAAACGTCACAACCGTCCTCTACACCTTGTTATCAGGATCTTAATAGTATTTCAATTTGTCGCGGTGCAGTTCGAGGTCATGAATACATTTCTGTCCACCAGGGGGCGCATGACAGAAAATACCTGAGAACCACTGAAATAGTCTCTCTCTGTCTCTCTTTCTCTCTCTTTTTTAAAATTCATTTTCTTTCTTTTCTACTCCCCCCACCCTCCCCTCCTCCCCCCTCACTCATCCCCCTTTCGGTCATTGCTGAAGGATAAATCAGGATTATTTTTTTCATGGTGCTGACGAGCAGAAAACTTTGTTCAATAGGCTGCCTGCAGCAGACCTCAGCTAAGTATAGAAGGATTTCAGAAGGAGTGGGGTTAGAGGGTTTGAGGGTGAGGGTGTGGGGCGGTCAGAGGTGGGGGTGTTAGGGGTAAATGTCGAGGATGGCACCACCTTCATACTCTCCACACTGAACATCAGGCCGGGCCTGGTGGCAGCAGAGCAGCCGAGCGTTTCCTGAGAGTTACTGCAGCTTGTCAGCTTTGTCATCCTTTGTGGAACGGTCTGTTGGGGGCGCTGGATAACTGGATGTAAATAAGGCCGCTGTCTGTGGGCTGTCTGTGCTGCTTGTTCACCTCAGAGATATGTGGACCTCACCCTCCCCAGCAGCTGTAGATCAGCGCGGTGCTCAGCCGTTCCAGGCAGGGATCGTTAACGGCATTCCTGAATTTGGGATAATATTTGTCCTGGAAGCCTGGATATGTATAATCTCCACGTTGCCTGAAGGGGGAGGCAGTTCCACTGCAGAATGGAAGCTGTAGGTTGAAGTGGAGGACAGCGCACCCTGAAGCTGGGTTGCCAAGTCTGCTCATTAGCAGCAACTTTGAGTTTGTTTTTCTGGAACTGTGGTCAGAAGAATTGATGGGTTTTCACTTGTTTAACGACTTTTCTGTGAATCTGTGGAGAAAATACTCAGAGCAGTGAAGTGAGCTGTGTTTTTGATGCTATTTTGGATTCTTCTTCACATCCCTGTCTTTATCGTGTGGGGTTTGAACCTCACTAGTGAAACTAAATCAAATTAAATCTGATCTTATTAAATCTAATGTCATATAATTTACCTTATTTTCTGGATGATATATTGTCCCAATGACTTCAAGGCTGTTTGTAGTTAAAAAAAAACAACATGTAAAATAATATATTATAAAATATAGGAATTTACATGTTATCGAAAGTGTTATGTTGGAAACAATTAGGAAAATCTTCTTCTTCTCTTTTTGGATTGTCCCTTTTTTCAGGGTTTGCCACAGCGAGTCAATAATTTCCCCGTCCTCTGTGTCCTCAACTCTAACTCCAACTACCTCCATGTCCTCCCTCACTGCATCCATCAATCTCCTCTTTGTCTCCTACCTGGTAGCTCCATCTCTAGGATCATTCCCTCCTCTGAACATGTCCAAACCATCTCAATCTGTCTTCTCTAGCTTTGTCCCCAAACCTCCCTGTCTGTGTTGTCCCTCTAATCACCTCATTCCTGTCCATCCTTGTCTCTCCTAAAGAGAATCTCAGCAGCATCTTTAACTCCTCCACCTCCAGCTCTGTCTCCTGTCTTCTGACTATTACTGGATGTAAATAAGGCCGCTGTCTGTGGGCTGTCTGTGCTGCTTGTTCACCTCAGAGATATGTGGACCTCACCCTCCCCAGCAGCTGTAGATCAGCGCGGTGCTCAGCCGTTCCAGGCAGGGATCGTTAACGGCATTCCTGAATTTGGGATAATATTTGTCCTGGAAGCCTGGATATGTATAATCTCCACGTTGCCTGAAGGGGGAGGCAGTTCCACTGCAGAATGGAAGCTGTAGGTTGAAGTGGAGGACAGCGCACCCTGAAGCTGGGTTGCCAAGTCTGCTCATTAGCAGCAACTTTGAGTTTGTTTTTCTGGAACTGTGGTCAGAAGAATTGATGGGTTTTCACTTGTTTAACGACTTTTCTGTGAATCTGTGGAGAAAATACTGAGTGCAGTGAAGTGAGCTGTGTTTTTGATGCTATTTTGGATTCTTCTTCACATCCCTGTCTTTATCGTGTGGGGTTTGAACCTCACTAGTGAAACTAAATCAAATTAAATCTGATCTTATTAAATCTAATGTCATATAATTTACCTTATTTTCTGGATGATATATTGTCCCAATGACTTCAAGGCTGTTTGTAGTTAAAAAAAAACAACATGTAAAATAATATATTATAAAATATAGGAATTTACATGTTATCGAAAGTGTTATGTTGGAAACAATTAGGAAAATCTTCTACTTCTCCTTTCGGATTGTCCCTTTTTTCAGGGTTTGCCACAGCGAGTCAATAATTTCCCCGTCCTCTGTGTCCACAACTCTAACTCCAACTACCTCCATGTCCTCCCTCACTGCATCCATCAATCTCCTCTTTGTCTCCTACCTGGTAGCTCCATCTCTAGGATCATTCCCTCCTCTGAACATGTCCAAACCATCTCAATCT
>JAFBJS010004761.1:247072-258457 GCA_016785265.1 Paraplagusia blochii
AGCTACCAGGTAGGAGACAAAGAGGAGATTGATGGATGCAGTGAGGGAGGACATGGAGGTAGTTGGAGTCAGAGTAGAAGATGGAGAGAATGGGGAGATGGAGCAGGAGGAGGAGGATTCACTGTGGAAACACCTGAAAAATGGACCAAAGACCAGAAGAGAAGAAGAGAATTTTACCAGGAAAGGCAATCGGCTGAAAACTGGTCTGCGACCCACCTGTTGAGACTGACTGTTGTAGATGATGTAGAAATACATGCTCAGATCTGTAATGTTTTGGTTTTTCATATTAAAAGCAGAAACTTTTAAGGTCAAATGTGATTCAAACATTTTTAGGTCAGAGAGTTTTTTTTAGTGCAGCAGGGTCAGTCAGAAAGTCCTCAGACAGATGTTGGTCCCACCTGCAGGTTTCTCCTGTTCCTGAATGAAACCAGTTCAAACTGGTCTCTGTGTCTCCAACAGCTTTGAGACGTTTTATCATCATTTCTATTAATATTTTCCTAAATAAATAAATGTTTGGATGATTTTCTCCTGTGACTTCTGTCCTTCTTCTCTCTCCTTCTTCTGTGTTTGTTCTGTCTTCTCTTTAACCTCTCGTTTTAACCCTTCTCTCTTCCTTCTCCATGTCCTCTTCTGTCTCCACCAGGTGTCCAAACGACTACACGGGGGACCGCTGTCAAAACTCCGTCATGGCCAGTTTCTACAGTACGTCCGTTTGCTCTCGTCTCTCTCTTCTGTCTGAAGTAGGACATGATACTGTCCCTGTCTCCTCTGGTTCCTCCGTGATTCTCCTCTAGGATCAGACCAAACAATGATGGAACTCAGTAGGAAGCAGAGGAGACAGTGGACGCACAGCAGTTCCACTGGACCAGTTCTTCTGTTTGTTTGTTTGGCTTTTTTAACTGATTCATTCTAAGTCGATGATCCATTGATCCTTCATTATTATTTGCAACAAAATGAATAAAAAAGGGATTTAAGAATTAAAATAAAATATTTCGCATGATTCTTATAATCTGAAGTGTCAGTGGATCATCAGGGTCAGACTTTTGCAGTGGAATTCTGGGTAAAATATTATATAATTAACCATTGGTGTTAGAGCACTCCTACGCCCCCTACGGGACAGGAGTCTGATCTGTAATTTTAAGTAAAGTATTTTCCTTCACAGTTAACAGTTGTGACTGAACAAAGGAACCACTGGATTAGAACCTGCTCATGAATTAAAGGAGTAGTTCAACAATTTTATGTAGACGTGTTTGAGAACCTCTGTTCCTGGACGGTTCCACCTGAGAAGATCTGAAGTGGAAGAGAATAAATGTTGGTGTTCATAAAGAACTTACACTTGAATTTTTGCTAAGTTTCAATTAAGAGCCGTGGGTCGCTGTCGTCTGGGCAACGTCTGTAGAAAGAGAGACGTTTCTGAAGACGCTAAACAAGATGAACTTGTTTCATGTGCAGCTCTTCGTATCTTGAACTATTCCTTTAAGTCATGGTCACATGGTATGAATCTGCTGTGATGACATAGACAGTGACATCATCAGTCGTCAGGACAAATGTTTCTGCTGTGAATCTGATGTCTCTGTCATCACAGTCAGACTGAAGAGAAAAAACAGGAAATGACCCTTTAATGACATGAAATGTGATGTTTAGGAACAAAGTGTCCGATTGAAGATGTGTGTTTTTTCCGTGCAGTGGTCACTCTGTGTGTGTGTGTGTGTGTGTGTGAGCTGCTTCTTTCTGACCCCTCCATCCAGCCTTCTGTGTCTGCGCTGACGTCTGTGATGGAACATCTGTGTTTGTGGATTTGTTCTTGTCGTCACTGCCTGCTTTTCTCGTGACATGGACGCTGAGTGTGGAGCAGTTGAGGGTCAGGGAGGTCAGGGCACAGGGAACTTCTCCGGTCACGGCCGTAGAGATCGGGAACGCCGCGGTGATTTCTCTGTAAATCACATATGAGCTTATAATAGCTGCACGGGGCAGAAGTGGAAAAAGTGCAGGAGGTTTTCTGTGATCGATACCACGGCACACAACTGCCATTAGTCAAAGGAGTTACGGCGCCCCCTACCCCCCCATCTGCTGTGCCAGCCTCATCGACTGTACTGTGTTTTTACGTTGGAGCGAGTAACTCACTGCTTTTTATCTTTTTCCTGTGTTTTTTTTGTTGCTTTGGCTTTTTTTCTTTCTATTGTGTCTATTTCTGTCCAATGTTCACTCCAGAAATGAGGTCTAGTAAATATAGCAGTAAGTGATGTGGCTTCTTGTCTTGCTGTCTTTGTCCGTCTGTCTCTGTCTCTGCATGTCTTTCCTGCTTGCCGGCTCCTGTTTTTTTTTCCTGATTTTTTTTTTTTTTTTACTTTTTACTTATTCTTTCGCCCTTTGCAATGACTTTGGATTTATTTACAGTGATCCCTCTCCTTTAGCGGTAGTTTGTTCAAAGATTCATCACGTGATTGGAAAAATCGTGACGTAGAGGTGAGATACGTATATAGATATAAATATATTTCAACCTTAAGAATTATTATGCAACGCTGAGCGAAGTGAAGGAGAGAGTGGCCGACAGACGAGGAGACGATGAGAGATGCTACAACGACTGACCAATCAGAGTGAGGAACAGTATGTCACGTATTAGCCAATAGTCTCAGTAAACACAGCTGCCTGAGAACATTCGCAAATGCATTTTTCTCAATGCGCTTCCACAAAATGAGACGATATAGTGAACTTTTTTTTATAAAAAATTCGTGGTACTGACAGATTAAGGAGGACAGTGATGCAGAGAGGGAACACTGTATTTTTCTTTTTTTTTTATTATTATTTTTTGTGTGCGTTTCCTGTCATTTCTGGGGGTCACTGAGCTGAGGCTGCGTGGTTTTGTCTGTCGTTACTGGACAGTACACGTGTCGGTCGCCCTGACTGGCAGCTTTAATCAACCTGTCCTGGTTTAGTTCATGCAGAAGACGAACCAATGTCAGTGGACGTCACACCTGACTCTGTCTGTCTCTCTCCTTTTACCACCACAACTGTCTGCGCTGGCAGAGATTCTCAGAATTGAATTCATGGGTATGCAACATTCTGATTCATTTTTGCTGTGCTTGAAGGACTTCTCTCACAGTCACACATTCCTGTTCCGTCCTCCCTTTTAAATCCAACCACTAGGTCCCTACCAACCTGCCTCCACCCACACCTGTCCCCCAGCATCTGTCCTGCCCAATGGCTTGGTGTCAAGACGTGTAACTACCAACATCCCCTGTATCCCTGCATGCACTCTTCATGAGGTCTGTCTGATCCAGAGATTTACTGACTCTCCTCAGGGGAACTGCTCCCGTCCTGGCCCAGTTCGTCTGATCCCTGCATCAGGGCAACTCACTTTCCCGACTGTTTCACCATCAGCATTGATGAGCGCCACTATTTGGCTCCGTGCTTTGGCAGCGTGCACATTGGCTTCAGCAGCCTGTCAAATAAAAACATGCAAGCTGCGAGAATTTTGGCCAAAGCCTGCCAAGAGTCAGGAAAAGGCCTGACCACATACAGGAGTCCGTCCTTATTATTCTGTCCCTGATTGACTCGGTGTCAGAGTCCAGAGCTCGTCCGTCCTAAATCAACGCTGCGGTTGGATCCACTCTGAGCCGGCGTTCCCATTTCCCCCTCCTGCCTCTCTGTGTCACACACAAACCGCCGGACCAAAGCTCTCGCAGGCTCTTCAATCTCTGCAGAGCTCTTCGGTCTTTTTCCTCGGAAAAAGAAAAAGGAAAAGGCGATTTGCTAATTAGGAATGTGCGATAATATTGGTATAATAATATTGAAAAATTGATAAGATCATTATTGTTTTTTTATAAGGATAAGATCCAACTCAAAATTCTTTATTGATCCCATAGGGAAACATCAGTTGTCAAGTGTTTAGACAATAGTGTCAAAGTTGATGTGGGACATCCCCCTAGTGGTGATTTGGAAACTGAACTCTGCTCTGATTGGCTGAAAGGACTCGATGGAACAGCTTCCAATCTACAAAAAATGAAATCCAAAATAGTTTACATCTGTAACAGTAGGGGGAGACAATAGGTAGTCTATTGGAATTAACTTCCTGCAGAAAAGCCGCAAAAAATGTCTTAGGGGACACACGCTTCCTCTTGGAATTGGACCCAGGACTCGCAAGTCATGCATGCATCTGTCAAGCTTTTTGGAGTTTTGTCTTCTTCCCCGTTCTGGTTCTGGTTCTTCTTGTTCTTGAAGGATTTAGCCACTTCTCTTTCTTCACTCACTGTTGCCATAGTTACCTGAAAACATCTTCAATTCCTCGCCAGTAGAACCGGTGGGCGGAGCCTCCGTACCATTTATTGATAAAGGCACAGAATCCATCTGTTACCAAGTGTAAAGCAGATTTATTTGTTTTAAAAGTAGCAACTTTTAACCTCCAAAAAACCAGTGATCTCCTCTGGTACCAGCTCTACCAGCTACCTGGTCCTTAGTTACCAGCAGTACCTGAAGGACGGCGGTGTTAGGTGATTGGGGGATAAATACAATCCTTGATAGTAGGAATTCCCTCCCTCTGGACCTGGACACGCCCCTGCCCCAGTCCTTTCTTAACACCTCACACCCTTACCCCTGTCCTCCCCTCGCTTCTGCCCCCTTGTGTTCTGTCCTGTCCGTTGCTTCCTTTGTCCACGTGTTGTTTGCTTGTCATTCTGACAGTGTTACATCACAGCAGGCCCTGAAACCTGAGTTCAAACTCCTCGAGGTTTTACAGAAAATTCAGCTGCTGCAGAACTGGAGTCGTTAATGAACGAGTCCATTGTTTCTGCCAAGGCTCAAACTAGAAGAATTTTCATTAAATTGTTTTTTTAGCTGAATAGTTAAATTTGATTCTTATTTACTCTGTTAATTCTGTAAAAATATTGACCATAGATAGGTCAACCAGTAGCATCCGTCCAGTTTAGTGAAGGACAGTCCAGTCTCAGTCCAAAAAACATGTGTTATATGTGTTTTTTAAAAAATGTTAATAAAGCAGTAATAAAACATTTTAATTAATATTTGCAGTACCATGCATCACCACAAGGTGTGAGGCTACAATTGGGCATCAAACATTTAACATTTTTTTATTTCAACCCTCTGTGATCGTAACACTTTTGTCCTTCCTCTGCATCGTCCTCTTCCTCCTCCATGTTGGCATGACGCCCCTCAGAGCCATCTGCTGCATTACACCCTCATGGCCACTAGGGTTGCCAGATAACAGTGAGTCTAGGTCAGGGCAGTACTAACTTACCTGTCCATCAACATCATCATACCGATCATCTGTGCTGTGATGGTGCTGTGATCACGGTGAATGGTTCCATCTCACCCACATGTGACATCACAAGAGCTGGACCAATGGCAGCAGAGCACAGTCAGACACTAACACCTGCAGACTCCACAGGTGGACACACACATTCATGCTGTATTCATCTGCATGTGTCTTTGTCCATCCACAGAGGCGGAGGAACTCTACAAGAGGAGGGTCTTGACCATCATTGGCATCTGCGTGGCGTTGTTGGTGGTCGGCATCGTGTGCGTGGTGGCCTACTGCAAAACCAAGTATGTACCTGAAGTACGACTTCCTGGCCTGGAGGTGCAGAACAATTTTCCAAAATGAGAAACACTTACGAAGCTTGAGACAAGTTTACATTTTGGAAAACGATTTTACAGATCAGAAAACAACAACATTAGCCATAACACATTAACAAGTCTTGAGACGTATTTATATTAGAAAATAAAAGTTTACAAGATGTGAAACACTTTTACACCAAAACAAATTTACAAGACCCTTTTTCAGACGGAATGGGAACGTAACAACTGCCGTCCACACAGAATTTGTCGCAGGTCTTGTAAATGTGTTACCATGGAACATTCTTTTCTGTAAATTTGATCAGTGCTGGGCAAGTTACTTTAAAAAAGTAATTTATTACTTTACTAGTTACTGCTCTGAAAAAGTAACTAGTTACTTTACTTTAAAATCATATTAAACAAGTTTTGTGTTGTGTTCTGAAGCAAATATAATGATATGTAGTGGTACAATAAAAACAAAATAGAGAGTTTTGTTAAGTAACGCGCTAGCTCCAACACTGGCCATCCCTGGTACCAGTTCCACATTTTGAGAACCCCTGCTGCCTGCCTGGTTACTGCATCACTGACTTATCATTGTTATGTGTCCAGAAAGCAGAGGAAGAAGATGCACAGTCATCTACATCAGAACCAGAATCAGTGTGTGGAACAGCCGAACCGTATGTTGGCCAACGGGCCCAACCATCCTGGACCTGGTCCTGAGGATATCCCCATGGGTGATGTGAGTCTGAGCTGTGAGACAGGAGGACGGGAGACAGGGAGACATTGAAACTGGGGAATAATAATAATAGACAACGGTGTGAAACAGTGACCACTGTTGGTTATACCAGTGATCTAGAAGTCGTCATTCCAAAGTTGCAAAATTAAGAAACTATAAACAATTAGAGACTAATACTGATTTGTTGTAGATGTTGGTTTTACTTTCCTGTACCTTGTAAAATGTAAAGTAATGGAATAATTTTTTTGTTTTTGTTGTTTTCATGCAGTACCTTTCCAAGAGCGTTCCCACACCAGACTGTGTGATCAGTCATGGAGCTGAAGGTGCAGGCAACTACGCCGGCAGCCGGATGTCCACCCGCTCCCACCACTCAACTACTGCCTCACATGCATCCAGGTAGACCCCACATCTACACACACACACACACACACAAAGATGCAGGATTAGGTCAATTGGGGGAACAGGGATGTGCTATAATATAATAAAACTAAAAATAATAAAGCTGAACGATATTCACAGCCTGATATTAGCATAATTATGGTATATCTGTATGAATCGTTACCAGTTTCCTCTGATAATGAAAACCTGATAACATGCCTGGGTTTCACCAAATGAAGTTTGGGGGAAAACCAGCTGTATGTGACAGGAAAGTCACTAGATGGCAGCATTGCAGCACAATTAAGAATAAAATAGAATAGTCCATTATTGTGATTGTACAGTGGTCGCTTCTTTGAAAGCCTTAAACTTGGGTTTTGACGCTTCGTTCAAACCAGACACGAGGAGCAGACGTGGAGCATGGAGCGAACGGAGAGCATGAACTCCGACTGCCAGTCAGGTGGACTGTCCAGCTCGGTGGGAACCAGTAAGTGCAGCAGTCCAGCATGCATGGCGAGGAGAGCGGCCCACTGGGGCTGTGCCGACACTCCTGGGCCGGGGATGCAGTATGGAGATTCTTATGATTCTTTAAGAGATTCACCTCACAGTGACAGGTACGTCCCCAACTACTGACCCTCCGGCTTGTTCCCACACTCCTTTGCTCTCTGGCGGGCCCATGTGGAAGTTTGTCAGCTGTGCTGTCTTGAGACTAGTGTTGTAAAATCCAGTGAATCCAATAACCAGTGAACTTTCGGCTATTTTCTCCTCAGCAGGAAGTTAATTCCAAACAACAAAGTGACATAGTAAGGTGTAAACTCCTCCTTTGTCCACTAGGGGCAGTGTGTATCTGTCCTCAGAGGACAGGCAGGTCGTCAGCTCTTTCAAAGTATTTGTATCAGCCCATATACGTGTTCACCAGGTGGAATCTTTACCTGAAATACCAGGTCATATGTACCAGCAATATTTACTGCTGCTGATGAACTGTGTTTCCTTTCTGTCCAGGTACGTGTCGGCGTTGACCACCCCAGCACGTCTGTCTCCAGTAGAATTCCACTACCCCCTGTTGCCCCCCCAGGTGCCCACCTTCCAGATCACCTCGCCCAACACAAGCCACGCCCTGTCCCTGCCTCCTGCTGCAGCTGCCTACCACAGAGATGAAGACCAGCCACTGCTACGATGCCCTGACGTATGTATCCACAACATCTGTGTGGCAGCAGGGGGCAGCAGAGGCATCGGGAAACAAATATCTGTCCTGAAATATTTGGGAATTTCTTTAAGTAAATACAGCAGTAGAAAAAAACTGATCCCATTCCATACGTTCCACAGTTAAATGCGTTTCGGATACGTGTTCTAACTTTTCTGAAAATGGGCCAAATTGTGTTTTGTTTCTGTCAGTTTCCAGCAACAAAACTTTGAAAAGTCTCTTTAGTTCAAACGCACCCAATTACACAGAACTCACTGCACTCTACTGCATAATTGGTTGAACAAAGCAGCGTAGCTCCGAGGAGACGACCAGTGTGGACCAGACCTGAGACAGATGCTACTTGTTAGAGAGTTATTTGTTGTGTAGCGGGACTGCGTTGTAGTTTTGATATCACTTTGCCCAAAACAAATAAACTTTGTTATGGAGCGCATCTGCTGATGTTCTCAAACATCAGTGTTGTAGACATATACAGTCGTGGTCCATTATCGAGGACACCACCTGCTGGAGGAGTGAATCTCTAACCTCTAAAAACGGTATGTTTTTTGCTGGAACCTTGAGATACTAGCACCGAGGCTTCAAGAAAGGAGCAAGTGGCTCAGCAAATATTTTGCTTTGAGATGCAAGCAGGGGTGGTGCTTAAGGACAAGCAAGCCAGGTAGTTGCTTGGGGCCCGGCCACTAAGGGGACCTGGCAATCAAACCCAGGGATAGCTTGCTTGGAGCCCCAAGAGACCCTAGCAAGGTCCGAGATATATTCACTCGCTCATTTAAGAGCTGGAGATTTGATTTTGAGATCCAGCAGATTCAGTGATACTTACACTCTTTCTTGCAACGAGAGAACTTGCCTTGGGCCGAGTGACTTGCACCGTAGTAATCCTCCATTTCCTGTTGTAGGATGGGAGTTTATACCGGCAGCCAAGGCGTCCACGACGACCCTACCTGACAGAGAGCACAGGAAGTTTACCGTCCAGCCCCTACCGCCTCCCCGATGACGAGGCCTACGAGACCACGCAGGAGTACGCCTCATCGAGGGAACCCATCCGGAGCAGGCGTCGCCCGCGGCGCAACCGCCTCAACGGACACGTCTCCCAGCGGTCGGTGGGCCTACGGGACTATGGTTCACATAGCTTCAGCCAGTCAGAGGAGGAGGAAGAGGAGGAGGAGGAAGACGAGGCTCAAGGGGAGAGCACGCCGTTCCTCAGTATGCAGAACATGAACGTGGACCTGCCTTTGACAGTCCCGGGTTTACGTTCCACATCTGGCACAGACACACGGACTCACCGCGGGCTGAGTCGGCCAGGGACGCGCAGCAACGGTCAGAACCGTGGCTCTCAGTCGCATCGTTTCAAGGCCGACACGCCGTTTTAGGACCGGACCTCCCCGACGACCGCTCATACGCCCCCGCCACCTCCCGCCCACCCAATCACCCACCCACCTAGCCACCGCCCGTCCACCTCACACAGCCCTACTCCTCGTTCACACGACCATTGGACTAGAGACCTGCACCTAGGAGAAATATTTTTATTTTGTATAACAGACAGATATTCTAAACAAATGAAATATTTATTTTCATTTCAGCAAAAATTGTCTACTAGCTAACAGCAAAGACTTTTTTTATAACGGGGGGTATTTCTATGTAAAGTTTTTTGATTTACAGCATTATGAGAGATGAAAAAAGAGAATTACGTGCCAATTTTTTCACAGGTTAGATAAATAGAATAATATTGTGGTGCCTTTTGCTGTATGCTGAAGTCGGAGGTCCCATTGAGTTTTTGTAGCCTTTCTTATAAAAACTCCTCGTTTTTATATAGAGACCAACCCTCTTCCTTCTTTTGGTTTTAGGTTTTTCTCTGATTTGGGATCTTCCACCTTTTGAACTGTGATCTGATTACGTCATCATGCAATATTGATTCCTCCTGTGTAAAAGGTGTCTGTTTACATGAGTATGATCGATGCGAAGCACTCGTTTCACAGGGACATCTCGTCACTGACACAATCGGATGTGTAGGGTAGTTTCCTCTGAAGACTTTTCCTTTTGAATGAATCTTTCCAGACGAACACACATCGTGGTCATCCATGTCCTCGTTTGCTGCCTGGGCGTCGTTTGTGGTTCCGTTCTCGTGTCCAGGGGAGAGTTAGGGTGCTGTCGAGGGAGAGGGAGCGACTCCAGGTCTGTGTGTAGGCGTCCAGGGTGCTGCCATGACATCGTAGTGTCTGAAGTGTGTGTATGTTGTGTGTCCGTGTGCACCTGACGAAGGGTCATTATCGCGTGGCATTTCCGGCTCTCGCCTCCGAGGTCGTGGTCTCGTGTTCGACTGACGCGCTCCTCTCACCGAACCTCACGCTGCCAGAAGCTCCATTGCACTGTAAGAACCTCCTCCATCCACCAGGGGATGCCATTCCAAACCCAACCCTACCAGTCCAGTCGTAATCCAGCCTGACTCTGGCCTCCTGTGGACTGCCCAGCCCGCCCGTTTCCTATGCCAGCAGCTTAGAGCCGCACTGTGTCTCAGGACTTCCCCATCACATCACAGCCAAAAGACTCAAAACGGCGAGAAACTCATCATCTCAGTCCCAGTTCAGTCCAAAGGCCAGACACATTACCACTCTGTCTCTGTCTCTGTCTCTGTCTCTCTCTCTGTCTGTCTCTCTCCCTCTTACATCCCCCTTTCTGTCTCTCTCTCTTCTGTCTGCCTGTCACGTTTGTTGCTTTCACTCGTTGCCACAATTTAAGGAAGTCTGGGTAAAAACTTTTGGAGTCAGATGGAAACTTTTTTTTTCCCCTTTTTTTTGATTGGTTCTTTCCGTGTGTAAGTGATGTGTGGATCGCCATGGTGACGAATGAAAAAGCTTAATGACCGAATCTGTTTGCTCCGATGCAGGAGCTTAGCTGAGATTTCTGGAGGAGAATTTCGCTCTTTTTCTTTTTTTTCCAAATAAGGTCATTTTTCTATGGTCCCTTGCCTGTTTGCGGCGGCTCTGGGTCACCACAAGCATTGACCACACTAGTAATGCCACCGTTTGGGATGGCAGAAATCTCACAGCGTGCAGGTTCACACCACTAGGGGGCGATTTTTCTGATTCTGATTTTCCTTTTGCTCACAGCCAAAGAGGTTGATGAAAAAAAAAAAAGAAACTGACGACTGCACCCTTGATTTGCATTTTCCTAGCTTTATTAAGTGAACTTGTTTTGCTTGGTCATATTGACTGAATGATCTGTCACATGTCCATCTCTGCCCCCGCATCCCCACCTGCCCCACCAACCTCCTCCCTCACCCCACACCCCTCGCTCCTCCCCCTGCACCATCACCTGGTCTCCCTCACCTTTTTGTCTCTCTCGCTCCTGTATCGAACCTTCGGAAGCAACTTGCAGACGGATTTAGGCCTCGCGGAGGCCTCAGACGTACGTCACAGGGTCAGAGACGCCTTCCAGCTGGCTGAGGAGAAAAACGCAGTGTCCGGCAAATTGGTGTCCCTCTTAGAGTTCATTTCCGATTTTCTTT
>JAFBJS010004761.1:258782-282073 GCA_016785265.1 Paraplagusia blochii
CCTTTTTGTCTCTCTCGCTCCTGTATCGAACCTTCGGAAGCAACTTGCAGACGGATTTAGGCCTCGCGGAGGCCTCAGACGTACGTCACAGGGTCAGAGACGCCTTCCAGCTGGCTGAGGAGAAAAACGCAGTGTCCGGCAAATTGGTGTCCCTCTTAGAGTTCATTTCCGATCCGTAGAGTTGATTTTTCTTTCTTTGGTTTTGTTGTCACCCTGAAGATGCATGGATCACAGATATAGGAAGTATCTTAAAAATGACAGAGCCCCACAGATTCAGGGGAATCATAATAGAAATATATGAAACATTATTTGGGTTCCTGGCCCAAAAGTCTGGCTATTTTTCTTACTATCACTGTAATCAGTCCGGGATTTGCAATGTGGAATTACTGCAAGTGAGGGTAGTGTGCTTCTAGAGCTAGTTGAAATGTTAACACCCCCCCTCACCCCGACCCCTTCCCTCTCTCTCCTCAACCTGCACTCCCCCTCGTCCCTCCCACCAACTCACATAGATACTACAGTGAAGCACACACACATACACAGAAACACACACACACCTAATGAAGGTCCCTCCACGTTTGTGTTGTCAAGCAGTTTGCCTTTGTCTTTTTGACTTACTGAACTCCACCTCTCTCCTGCCCCACACTCCCCTCTCCTCTTACCCCTCTTGCCCCTCACCTCCCCCTGCATGTCCTAGTGGTACTGGTAGTTGGGTGCATGGAAAAAGCAGCAAGCAAATTGTTTTTCCACTCGGTGAAAAAAAAAATAAAAAAATGTGTCTTCATTTTAACATTCAGCAATAAATTCCCTTTTCTTCATGACCATCACTCTTGGAATATGCTAGAAGATTTTTTGCAAGTTTTATCAGAAACATATTACTTGTAAAAGTAAAAATCCCAAACCACCCATTCATATGAAAAATAAAACTTTATTCCTACAATTTTCAAAAAGTCCTGTCATCTTTGCAGAAAAAAACAAAATTATACCTGAAATGCTGGTGTGAGGTGAGTGTTTTATTGTGCAACTCTAACATTCCTCAAATGCTTCCATTCTGCTGCTTGACACTGACCTGATCTCAGTTCCTTTTCAACAGCGACGCCTACTATTGTGATGGACATGCTCCAGATGTTTGCACCTATGGGGCTTTCAGGATTTCAGGTATTACAAACTTGAGCTCCTTTCTGCTTTTCTCGTTTGACGGGATGTTCAGAGTTCAGAGAAAACAATCGATCTCATTGTGACGTGGAAGACTGCGTTCTGATTACTGCCGTCAGCCTTTGCCTTGAATGCCTCACAGGTGTGTGATCCTGTAGTAGAAGTACGAGAGCAGAGCGGGGCCTACAACCCAGTGAGGCAGAACTTTGGCTGTGGAACGCCTCCCATTTCTAACAATAAGGTTCACGAAACTTTTAGGAAAAAAATACTTTGTACAATCCACTGTATATATTGCTGCCACCTAGTGGCTGGAGGCCTGTTACCCGCGCCACCTCACCACGCCAATCGCTCCCTAGCCTCCGTCAGTATTTGAGATGTGGTGTTTTATATTATAGCTGAGCAAAGATGTCGATTTGTACCATGATTACACAAAAGAAAAGCAATAAAGGAAGCTGAGGTTAAGGTTCTCAGACATTAGGAGAAAGTCTAACGTTGCTACTGATCCTAGTCTAAGAAGAGCAGTTGTCCAGTGACCGTGTGCAGTGGGATTTAGGTGGCAGTTGTGGAGACTGATGGATAAGCAGACTTAGAGGGTTGTTTAACTGGTGACAAAGGCCAGAGAACATAATGTAATCACATCCTCAGCATTGGTTAAGATAAGAGAAACTTCCCTCCCACAGCAGCAACTATGTTCAAAAACAACTTTATTTATTTGGATGTGATTCCCATTCTTCCAGCTGTGGAATGACCAGATATAAAAATCATTCCATGTGAATATCTGCCTCATAAGTCATACAGTTTTGAAGTCAAATATGTTGGGAATGCAATTTCATTAGCAACTTCCTCAGAACTGTAGATAATTACGGTTGTCTTTGAAATGTGTTCATTGTAGGGAGTTTCCGAGGGACGAGGTCAACCTCAAAGAACTACTGGTTCCACTAAGTTTTGGTCCAGTCATGGACTGAAGCTGCTTCACTGAGTTAGTCTTTATTAATAATAGGAAAGTTTGAAACGATTGTTACAGAACCCGGTAACTGGACGATGTCTGATTCTGACTCGATTCTGATTCCAGATCCGAAATCAGTTGATTCACATTTTAGAGAACAGGAATTCCAACTACCTTTAAAATAAAAAATAAAAAAGTTGTTTTTCTTTTGGACGTGTCTACACAGCTCTGACGTACAGGTAGTTTATTTAAGGAGTTTGGCCTCAATACCTAATCGTACTGCAGCTACTAATTATTCACTTTGGTTTATGAGATTGAAAGGTGAGAGGGATGAGAATCCATTAACCCTGTAAATCCTCACTCTTGTATATAAAATAGGGCGGGGATTTTTTTCAGCTACGTTGATGTTTGTAGAAACCTGAGGATATAAAACTTAAGAAGACCAGGGAGGACACTGTCCTCAGTCCTTTAGTCTTTAGTCCTTTCCCCAATATTGCGAACACCAGACCTCCATCCTCCCCTACAGTCATGGCTGCCAACACTCTTATATATTGAAGGAACAACACGCAATTCCAGTTTGTTCTGTTTCTCTCAGGGGGTGTGAATGTCTCTCTCTCTCCCTCTCTCTCTCTCTCTCTCTGCTTGTCTTTCTCTGAGGTAGACGTTTATAACAGCAGAGAGTCTGATTGTGGAGACATCACA
Source organism: Paraplagusia blochii (assembly GCA_016785265.1). Classification (NCBI taxonomy): domain Eukaryota; kingdom Metazoa; phylum Chordata; class Actinopteri; order Pleuronectiformes; family Cynoglossidae; genus Paraplagusia; species Paraplagusia blochii. The sequence goes on from JAFBJS010004761.1 coordinate 261,583, forward strand.
TTATTGACCTCAGATTTGTTTAAATACAGGACGTGGACGTAAAAACAGGTAAGACCAGAACCATAACTCCTACACTTCAAATTTAGAGACTGTGCGAGGACAGAGACTGGGGTTGGTTTTGACTTTCACTGCACCAGATGTAAATTGACAGAATTTCTCTTCCTCTGCCTCGACCAGAGCAAATTATTGTCACCGTTGACTGGTACTGTTTATGGAAATGATGCCATTTCTGTCACTAACCTTTATAGAAGTAGAAAGGCAGAGATGATATGATCATTCCACACTAAACTGAGAAATATATTGTTTATTTTACTGTATATTTTAAAAAGTACAAACATTTATTGGATCTGAACGTCTGTAATTACCAAAAATGACGATAAATATAAATTATTTTTATCAAGTGGCAGTGGTTCAACCCGGACGCCTCTGCCTTGATGTTTAACTTGTTTATCTGGTAAAGTTTGGTACGATAAGATCTATACGATCAATATGATATAAAACATTTGTTAATCTGTGGAGGGAATTAAAAAGTTATATATTTATTAATCTATCTACAGCACAGTATGTTCAATATGAGACCAAACATGGTGATAAAACATGTTTGATTATGGCTGGTATTTTTTATTGTTCACTTTCACCTGGTAAATATGACAGATAAGATATATCTACAGATTTCATGGACAAAAACTCAAGAACAGAACAGAATTATGTTTCCATAAAAAAATTAGATATTTAAAATATATAATTTAAGCTCTAACTCACTTCTTGTTTTTTTTTCTGTGTGTGTGCAGTGAGATGGCCATGTGTCGGTGCAGCTTCCGGAGAATCCTTCTGTGCTTGTGCACCCTGTGTGGCGCCTTCGCCCTGTTGTTCCTCTACGTGGCCATCGTGGTGTGTATGAGCATGAGCTCACCGACCCCCATGGCTCTCGTGAGAAAAAATCCACATGTGGTTTCATCAAGATCAACGTCCGAGACCTTCTGGCAGAGGATTGGACAAGATGGTTATTGGAACAGGCTTCAAAAAGCCGTGGACTACCACTTCAACCCGGTGTTGAATTCCAGAAATCCCAGCATGCAATTTCACGACGGTATCTTTTACGAATTTGCGCGAAAGCGAAGTTTTCATAAAGTCTCTGCCTTTGCTGAAAAGTTTGACACCAGTCAGCTTCCACCACTGCTCCAAGACTTTGTGAAGTCCATGAACAGAAGGGACTACCCCGTCCTCATGCAACCAGGCAGGGTATGTGGAGCTGGGGCAAAAGACGAGAGCCAACCTCCTCTCATTCTCCTGGCCATCAAGTCATCGGAGCTCAACTTCAAGAACAGACAAGCCATTAGAAGAACCTGGGGTGGCGCAGGGTGGGTTCCGGGCCAGATCAACAGGGTGGGAGGTCGGCTCGAAGGCGGCTACGTCCGCAGAATCTTTCTACTCGGCAAAGAAGACTTTGAGGAACTGGGAGTCAACACGACTTCACTCTTGCATGCAGAGAATGAACTCTACGGAGACATCCTGCAGTGGGACTTCAGGGACACCTTTTTTAACCTTACTTTGAAGGACGTGCTGTTCTGGAAGTGGTTCACGGAGCACTGCGGCTCTGCTAAATTTGTCTTCAAAGGTGACGACGACGTCTTCGTAAACATCAACAGAATGTTGACTTATCTCCAGGAGCAGCTCCTGAAGCCCGAGACGATGGAGGACTTCATGGTTGGATATCTGCTCGGCTCAGTGGATCCCATTCGGGACAAGTACTCCAAGTACTTCATCCCTGACTCCTTCTACAAAGGCCTTTATCCTGCATACGCCAGTGGGGGCGGGGTCATTTACTCAGGGGAGTTGGCCAAAAGCTTGTATAAAATATCTCAGCGTGTTCACCTGTTCCCCATTGACGACACTTTCGTGGGCATGTGTATGGCCCGACTAAACGCCTTCCCCAACCATCACGCTGCCTTCCTCATCTATGACTTCACTGGAGCAGAAGCAGATGAGGAGTGTTCACACCACAAAGTCCTGCTGCTGCACAAACGGAGTCCATTTCAAATGTTGAATCTGTGGAACAACATGAGAACAACGGAGGAAAAGTGTTGGAACGCCACGTTACGGTAATGGTTGAAGTCCTAGTAAAAATGAAGAGCTGTTAAACATAATTTAATCAGATTATTCACCGCTGTAGATTACTGTGGTCGTCATTAGGGGAGGGGTCCAATATTAACTTTTTTGCCGACATCCAATAAACTGACATTGCCCAGTTTCCAATGCCAATGTCAAATGCTATAATTGACAAGCACAGCTCAAATATGAGGCTAAATAATTTAGCTGCAATGCTGCCATCTAGTGACCAGTGATCCAGGAGATTCACTGAAACATTTCTTCCCCTAAGTGTGTGTAGATGACATGTCATACATAACAACTAAAGAATCAGCAATGTCAATCAATAACCCATTAACACATATGTTTGATTTGTGGTTTGCCTCTTCAGAGAAGACATTGTGTCTGTGGGAGAGAATTCGCCGCCACCCGTGACAGTTCCAGAGTGACACCTTCATCAACAGCTGCCAAAAATGCACAAAAAAGCGCACAGGCACTTCTTACCTGGGGATGAAGGGTGTGATTCCAAAAATCACCTGAGCTTCTCCTACGGACAGTTGTCCTCCGTTGTAGAATCCTGGAGGATTCTCATGACCTGCCCCCTGCTGAAGTGTGAAAGACCTTCATCCAATATTGTGTGAAAATGAGATTATTTGTCTTGGAACTTTTTGACTCGTTGACATTTATTGGTCTGTTGCACTAAATCATGTTTTTACCTGGATGATTGTGTTTATTGTAAAACCCTTTTATTGTTCGGTTTGTCATGTTTATTATGTCTGGAGACGTTGGAGTGACTGCCACGTAACGCCAGTAGATGGCAGTTTTTGGCCATTGATTTGTGAGCCGCGCCTGAGAAAAGTGACTTTTATGAGGTACAAATATTTTGATCACACCTGATTGTGTTGCGTGAACAGAAGTGACTCTGCAGGTACAAAAGTCGTCACATTTTCTTCCTCATAGTGTTTGAGTCATTCTGTTGCTCTTCAAAGCAAAATTTCAGTTCCCGAAAAATTTCCCATCAGACTCAAAAAATTCCTATTAACGCATTCCAGAACCTGGTAGGAACTTCACAAAGGAGTGAAGTTGAAGTTTGGTCCAGGTCTATGTGAAACCCAGTGGATGAAGAAGAAAAACTTCACAATGTTGTAAAAAAAGGATGCTTGAATTTGTGTGTATTCTCTACTCCAGTACTCCTTCACCTGTCAGAATACTTCATACACTGTGGATTTCTTGGAAATTCTCAGCAGTAAATTTTCCTTTCAATTTTTTCTCTGGGAAAAATCGTCTCAAACTTGTTCTGTGAAGCTTCTAGTCAATGATGAAGTGTTTTTTTTTGTAAACTAAATTGTAAATTTATTCTCTACCATTGTTTGACTTTGTCAGGTCATTTTTTCTAGTGTTTTATAAACTTGATTAAAGTATATACATACTTTGAAGTACCTAAAATGTAATGTAACGTTCCTGAACCAGGTGGTTTTTTTCCATGAATATTCCAGTTTTCAACATTTTTCCACAGACGAACCAAGAATGTATTTCCTTCATGTAATTAGAACCAGTTCCTTCTAGAAACTCCAGCAGTTCCAGTAAATGTAGAACCCACCAAACTTCTTTTTTGAGACATTTCTGATGCCACTTCTTCCCAAACTGTTTTTCTGCAGCGCCCCCTGTGATGGTGGAACCTGTACTGCACTGACTCATCACAGCTATTTTCTAAACCTTTCTGAAAACCTCCCTCAGATCTTACACTTCTGTGGAAGTCGTCCATCATGATGTGATGGTTTGTAACCAATGTTTCTTTTGGTGTCCCGCTGGCTTGGTGTTTAAGAAGCAGACCATGGTGGAGATGGTTTCAGGTTGAAGTCCACCTCAAGCCAAGTTACCACTGAGCATGGTGCCATATCACCTTTCTTTTCCTTCTCTGATCCTCTTAACTGGATGAATGAATCTTCTAAAAAGAAGCTTCTTTAAATGGTTGGAGTTCATCTGAGTCATCATTCCTTCTCTGGGCCAATCCCAGCAGTCATTAGGTGGAGGCGGGATTGAACCCGGGACAGTTCTCCAGTCCATCACACTTCCACCAACCACAACCTGTGGTCCAGTTAAAGTGGGATTTGACAAAATAAAGTCTAATTTTGGAACAATATGTCTTTATGTCTGTGTTTCTTAGTGACTATTGTTTTATAGAAAGTTAAGTTTTTGATCAGGTTATACTGGAAAAACTGGCAATGATATGCAAATGTTCATTTGTGAAAACATGAAGTGAGTGTGTTTACCTGGTAATCTGTTTTTCTCTATAATGGGTTGGTTACCAACAACTAATTTCTCTGTCTCCTCACCTCTCTCCCCCTGATGCTGATCCACCATCATAGATGTTCAGGGTTGTCACCTTCAGACCTACTAACCAACGTGGCTCTATCTCCAGGTTTGTATGAAGCCTGGTTCCTTCATTGCTTCAAACGAAATATTTATTTTTTTCAGATGAATCCAGATGAGTTTAGTTTGGTGAGTCTTTTGTTTGTGTTTCCACTTCTGTCGTCACTCATGAAATAATGTACTCACCTCAATTTGCATTCCTTGCGTCAGAGGGTGTGTCTTCTGCACGCATGTGGTGAAGTGGAGCTACAGTTGACTCGTCATTAGAAGAGACTTGGGTTTGGGAGCTGATGTTCTCAACAAGACGAGGCGAAGAAAATACTGACAAGAATCACTGACAGCCGAGCGGATGGAGTGAAAAGGACGGAGTCGTCACTACAGCAGGTCAGGATCTGGTTTGATTGTGTTCTATTCCACTGTCAGAACAGAGTCCTTATCCTTCATCCTTCAGAGTCCTTATCCTTCATGGTCAAACGTCCAATTTAGCCTTTTTTAACATTTTTAGTTTCTTTATTTAATGCCTGGTCTTGCACTGCTGCTAAAAATACATCAGATGAATCACTGGCTGCATGTTTGCGTGTGAAGATGCAGTGATTGTCCCTTGATCTCTTCATTAGAACATTGAACAGCTGATCATACAAAGCAAAATAAAAGTCACAAATGCATGGAATTCTTAATGTTTCCAGTACAGAACAATTTTAGGAGAAAACACATGATCTGAAGAACATCAACTCTGAGTTTTTGGTTCTTTTCTGCTTTAGGTTAAAGCCGATTCCACTTGGTGCTCAGAGCTGCTGCATTTAAACCTGTGAACTGACTTGAATTTCCTGCCTGAGCTGCATTTTCAGAACACTTTTATGTTTTTTTTACCACAGTTGTTGAAGGGTATTGTCTTCTATTTAAAAAAGTCTCAAATAACAGAGACACACACGCTGGGCTTCTGTACCACTGTATTTTCTTGGTTGAAAAGATTTGTAGAAGTCTAAAAGTCTGAAATTCTGAAATGTTTTCTTTTTTCCTTTTATGCAAACTGTAATGATCTCTTGAGAGACACTACACAGAGACTAAAATGTCCAACAGCTACACAAAAACGTCCTTTTTTTACCACTGATGTGTTTTTATTTACATGGATCTTTTGGTGTGTTTGCAGCTGAATGGCGCGTCGTAAGTTCAACAGCCTCAAAGTCATCACTTACCTGTGTGCTGTGTGCGTCAGCCTGGACCTGCTGCTCAACCTCCTGCCCGATGTAGGGAACAACGAAGAGACGGAAATGGCTCCAACCGAGATCACTGATGAAAAAAAAGTTAACAAGACCCAAGGTCCTGCGTATGCAGAACTACCATACTTTAGAAAAAAAATCTCTGCCCCTTTGCCTAAAACGTTCTGGCATATCCGCAGGCGTAGCAATGGTCTTTGGAATGATCTTCAGGAAGGTGTGGACACACACTTTAACCCAATCCTCAGGTCTGAAAACGACAGCTCACAGTATGAAGACAGAGTTTTCACCAAGTTAGTAATGAAACAAAGTTTCTCAAAGATTTCCAACTTCACCAACTCAAAGGTTAGCGAGCAGATGCCCAGGATGCTCCAGGACTTTGTGCAAAACATGCAGAGGAGGGACTACCCCGTCCTCTTACAGCCACGTAGGGTGTGTGGAGCTGGAGTGCAAGACAAGACAGAGTTTCCTCTGCTGCTCCTTGCAATCACGTCCATAGATTTCAACTTCAAGAGCAGACAAGCTATTCGTGACACCTGGGGCCGAGTGGGCTGGGTGTCGGGACACGGTGGAGGTGACGGAGGCTACGTCCGCAGGATCTTCCTGCTGGGAAGTAGCTCTGAGCAGCAGAATGTGGACTCTGAATCACTGCAGTCAGAGAGTATTCTCTATGGAGACATTCTGCAGTGGGACTTTAAGGACACGGTTTTTAACCAGACTTTGAAAGACGTGCTGTTCTGGAGGTGGTCCTCACTTTTCTGCAAGGGGACACAGTTTGTCTTCAGTGGAGATGATAATGTCTTTGTCAATGTCCCAAAAATGGTGACTTATCTGCGGGAGCAGCTTAAAAGTCCTCGGGCCGAGGAGAAGATAAAAAACTTTGTTGTTGGGAAGGTGGTGGACAAACAGCCCAAATTCTTTCTCCCCAACAGCTTTTACAAAGGGACGTTCCCTGTGTTTGTGAAAACAGTCGGAATGATTCACTCCGGCCACTTGACTGAACGCTTGGACGAGATCTCGCAGAGAGTCCACCTCTTCCCCATCAACGATATCTACTTAGGCATGTGTTTGTTACGGCTGCACGTCCTCCCTGTCCATCATCCTACCTTCCTCCAGCTGGGATCTTCTCAGAGCGACCTGAAGGACACCTGTGTGTACCACAAAACCATGGTGGTTCAATTGCCAAACCACAGTGATCTGGGTAAAATATGGTCCAATTTAAGTAGCACCCAGTCCCAGTGCTCCTGAGATGGGACACTCACCAAAGATCTGACTCTGGATCAGCGTGAAGACAGTATTTCCTAATGTATTTGAAGAATGTTCTTGTTAATGATGCCATTTCAGAAGTCCTCAGACATGGATCAGTCCGGATTGGCACACTGACTCTTACAATATGTATTTCCATCTAAGAAAAGCCATGTCTAAATAATGGACCTTTTTTCTTCCACAAGAAGGCTAACAGGCAACAATATGCTTTTCTACTTCCCTAAACAAAGCAATAATCTTTTATTATTAACATTACCATCTAACATTTACCTTCAGATGTAGCTATTTTAATATAATCAAACTGTTGTTATTCGAATTCTACTTCAAAAACACAACGTAAACCACTAAAAGCAGTGGTTCCTACAGTAAATCTGCTCCCCTACCTCGGAAAAATGCTAATAACTCCAAGTCTTGCCATGAAGACAACACATCAGCAAAGTGTTACATTACAGTGTTAATTTCGTTAACCATCGTTTGCTCAGAGACATAAAACTAAACGTAAAAAAATTATTAAAATGCGTTGGAGAATTTAAAAATCTATCAAATAAAACCCTAAAACGACACATACGTTTCAGGGACGAACACCAATCTGCGTTGATTTCGTCACTGTAGACAAGAACCAATCACAACTGTGTTTGTTGGCTGGCATTAAACCGGAAACCAATCAGAGTGAGCGTTTATCCTGCAGCGGGAGAAACACGGAAGTCAGTTTAAAGACCAGGGCGGTAAATCTGTGGACTCAGACTGAAACTAAACTGTCTCCCAGGACAACGATGTATGGAAATATATTATTGTGAACGTGAGTGAAAATCTGTCCAACTGGAGAAAAGACCGTGAAGTTTGAAGAATGATCCGCAGACTGGAAGGGTTAACAGACTGACGCCATTCCGGATAAAACGTACAAACAAGTAACAGCCGTCCCTTTTGTATATTTCTGTATAGTTCCTGGAAACATCTACTGATGAATTGTCGTTAACTGTAACTACGTGTGTTATTCGTGAGTTTTTTATATTTATAATCACGGCATTATTGCACAGTTAAGAAAAAAAATCATTTCAATTAAGTTAAGTAAATATAAACCAGGGTTAAACTTCCGTACTGTTTAGCTGATACCGGCATAATAAGAGTATTTTTCAATCTCAATTTATATACAAACTTTATTTGTATACATATCTGTATGTATGTATATCTCTATATGTATATGTGTACACTGAAATATTAAAAAGTAGCAACTTTTTTTAAAGCTTTATTTGATCATTTGACCGTGACAGACAAAGGCAGAGTTTAAGAGCAAAAGATTTTTCTCAGAATCATGACTAAAAATTGAAAATGAGCAAAGTAGAAGAACAGATCCACTGATGTAGTAAAGGAGGACAAGGAGATGGAGACGGTGGACACCACAGTGGAGCTGAGATGTAGAGTGAACAGAAGAGCAGACATTCTGCCGTGGCAGCATAAAAAAAAGATCTGACATCAAATGCTTTGTTTAATCAGGAATTGTGAACACATGAGTCAGTGGCTTAAATGACTAAAAGGTTTGGTCACAATTCAACGTTTGTCATTGGAGTAATTAGTGGCATGTTTTTCTTCCTTGACATAAAGCAAAACAGGTGTAAACCAAACAACCAGCAGACTACTATTGAATTCTGTTTCCTGGTTTTTCAGGGTGGAGATTGTGAAAACAGAACTATTTTTACTCTTCAAAGTCAGAACTGAAGTTGGGTTAGTGTTGAGTTCATCCATCAGACCTGGGTGCAGGGGCCAGTTGTGGCCAGTTTATTATCATTCTGCCTTTTCCCTGCTATGCTTGGAATCTCCCAATTGATAAAAAGCATTCTAGCAATTTAGCCTTAATTAAATGATTGTAATCTGATTTTAATCATTGATATTTAATTGTTTTCTGTCATTTCCTCAATGGAGGACAGAAAATGATTAACAATCTGAATACATTTTTGAGTTGCTGCCACCTAGTGATTGGATATATGTTCTTGTTCAAGCTTTACAGCAGTAATAGCTCTGTCCAGAGTAATATTCCATTTGAAGCCCCTCATAGGACCGGCCCCCCAGGTAGGCCCACAACACTATTTAAGAAATACTGTTCTGAGATGAAGCTGGTGATGGTGAGGGAGTCGACTGAAGGTGGCGCTATCTGCAGTGACGGACTGTAAAGATTTGATCAGTAACAGGGGAAACATGAACAATGTTTAGAACAGTGTTTATCTGTATGATTATAAATAGAGCTTTACTCATTATGACGTCACACACTGTATCAATGCGACAGCAGTGGAACCGTGGTTCCATGTGTCATGGACTGGATTTTCAGGTGCTGACGTTCTAACCGTTCACTCATCAAAAACCGGAAAGACAGGAGAAGTCATTGTTTTCAGTGACTTTTTGTCAGAAAGATTAAAAAACCAACCCATCTTCATTCCTGTCATCGGCTAAAAGTGAGACACAGTTTCTGCGGTATGTCCTTTCTCTAACCCGAGGTTCGAAAGGTGCAGGAAATAAAAAAAAGATTTATTATCCATATAAAACTAATTCCTTTACTCATTTATTCCCTGAGGCCAGTGAAAGTAACACTTGATTATTATTTTTTCAAACGCGTTTCTGTGGGTAAATGTTCATCGGTTAAAAAAAATACATAACCAGTAGGGGGCAGTGGTGTAACTAATAAACAGTTCGAAATGTCAAGAGACGCTCACATTTCTGGCTATAGACCAGCACAGCCTTGTATAACCTTTACTCCTATAGAGTAAGTTACTGAGGCCGCTGGGTCACGTGTGTCAGTCACATGGTGCATTTGTTTTCGTTCATTTCAGTGTGGGAATCAAGAAGATGTATCAAGTGTTAAAAAAATTACAGGATTAAATGAACAAATTGAAGAGGTGTTTATAAACTTGAAAAGACTAAAGAGGCGTGTCATGCTGAGCTCATTTATGCTCAGTTAAGCAGCTTGGAATGAGAATCCTCCCAGAAATAAAAAAATAAACCAAACATGGCAGGAATATAACATACATTAAACAAACTGTAAGCAATTAGTTTAAGTTTATTGTTTTATATTTAATGGAAAAATGTCTGCTTCAACGCTGTCCAAAAACTCCTGTGGCCTACAGAGCAACACAAGCTTTAATAACATTTACAGTTTGCTTGTTTTTGAACCCAGTATTGCCAGGATGAAGTTCTGGTTTTCCAGCTGTGATATGTTCTGGCAATACAGCGGTACCTCCACTAGAGGTCAGTAAAGACCCGAGAGAAACTGCAGCAAAATTAAATTGTTCTTCGTCCTCAGAGATTTTGAAGTACAGTTGTATACTGAGTTCATTTAGAGCCCAGCTTAGTTGCGATCTCCATTAGGGCAGCAGAGGGCGCTGTGGCTTCTCGTGCTATTTTTGGTCATCAACATCAGTGTAGCAGCAGCAGCAGCAGCAGCAGAACAGTGGAGTGTGTGGTGTCACCAGAGTCACAGTCATCACTCCCAGCAGTCCTGTATGGTCTCTGCTACTGCAGTCAACAGTTTCTCTCCTATTTCTCCTCCTCATCATCATCTTCCTCTTCACTGTCCTCCTCACTCACACTGTAATGATAGTTACAGCGGTTGGTGTTGACAAAAAGGTCGCTCTCGTCGTCCTCGGAGTTGCTCTCCTCCTCTTCCTCATCCTTTTCTGCTGTCTCTTGCTGTTCTTTTGTGTTGTCCTCCCCTGACGTGTCCTCCACAAAACCTGCTGGCCTAATGGAAACAGAAAGAGAAATCACAGTAGAACACCACAAAATGTCACTGGTCTTGTCAGACGTGTCCCCACGGGCCTTATGGGTTGACACTCACCAGAGCTGCTCTTTCTGCAGATAGTGAATGTGATCTTTGTAGAGAATGAAAGAGATCTCCGCCTTCACCTTCTCCCCTTCCTCTATTGGATCGACAATCACGTAGTCACCTATGGAGTCAGAGAGAAGATTTCACTTCATTATAACTTGAAGGATTCAAGGTCTGATATTTATGACATTGGTTTATTGTGTTGCTTTTCTATCTTCTCTGTTGGTTCCTACTGTAGATGCCTCTGTTTATATTAATCTGTTGCTAAGACGAGACAGCTTCCTAAGTTTTCTATGCTAACAGTTTTTTCTTCATACAAACCAGCCTCTAGGGGGCACAAGTCAGTGTTTTAGTGCATGTCCCAATCCCGAATAGATGAGGGCATCAGGAAGGGCATCTGGTGTAAAACTTTGGCCAAATCAATGATGTGAGACAACAAAATGAAAATGTTGACTCACTGTGGCAACCCCTAAAAAAAGGACTAGAAGAAGACAGTTTTTTTTTCTATAATTCGTCTTCTACTTTCACCTTGTTGCTTTATCAGGGGTTACTGCAGCAAAGCAACATTTTCTATTTCATCCTGCCCTGTGTATCTTCTACTCTGACTCCAACCACCTGCATGTCAACAACCTATAAATGAAAAATCAATTTGATGGCTTGCCTATTTGTTTGGCCCTTCATGACTCAAACCTCACCATTTATCCAGACTTGTGTCAGGCACTGTAAAAACACTGGCTTGTGCCACCTAGTGGCTGGCTTACAATTTTCTCTACAATAAAATTGTCATTAAAGTCTTAGTCTTTTTAACAGTGGGTCAGCAGTTGCCTAGTGACAAATTCAGCCTTCTATACATCACCTCATGAAGGAAGACTGGGAATCTTTGACTATGCTTAATTGAGTGTATATTTCACATATAGCTTTCAAGATAAACATTTCAGTAGCATGTCAATGTTCTATGTTTCTCAGTAAAAGTCTTTATTATCTACCATTTACCTCTCTTGATCCAGATGTTCTTGCGGAACTTCGTGGGCATGCTCACCAGGAATATCTCGCCCTCTGCTGTGACAGTTTCATGGAGGTTGTTGCCACGGCTACCGGTGATCTGTAAAACCAAAGGAAGAAGCTGGTGTTAAAACGGTATCATTAGGTCATTAACAGGTCCAGTCATTTCCACTGCCTGTGGTCACCTTCACAATCTTCTGGTTTTCACTGGGTGTAACGAAGTCTCCTAGAACCTCCTTGACAACATGTTTGCGTTTGGTGGCCTGCGACATGGTGGATGAAGATGGTCTTCACCAGCTGTGGTCAGAGTGACTGGAGAAACAAAGCAAACACGTTTCAACCCTTCAATCTGTTAATGTACACAAACATTTTCATTTCTATCGGTCACCTGTCCTAACAGAGGCTGTGATGGACAAGGTTCACATAACTGACGCCGAGATTAATTGCCAATATTAAAATCTTCGCTCATTTGTCCAGAAATCTCTACGCCCCGTTACAGTAACACGACACAGGACACGATAACGAAGAACCAGGACAACTAGAAGGGCGAACCTATCGCTACGTAGTCGCCGCTAAAAAAGTGTGTTGTTTAATTACCTGGATATGAAGTTAAAGTGTGTCGGTGTTGAAGAACAAATGGAAACATGGGTTATTGTTAAAACACAAACCCACATGCGTCAGTATTTACTGAAAACGAGTTCTCTCTCAAACTGTTTCCGGTGTCTTCTGCAACGTCCTTTCAAAATAAAGTCGGTATTGGACCTGTTTATGTTTTTCCCCATAAAAAAGACCGATTACTGCGGTATATTTAAACTCCGAATTTTATATCCTCAAACACATGACTTGTTATGTTATGTGTGTGTTCTATTGTGCATTTTATTTAATTTCGAGAAACAATGACTTTGGTTACCCCGGGTTTGTTTCCGTGTCGGTCGCGATGCATTGTGGGTAAATAGCTTTTGGTTCCGCTTTAGAAGATCGCCAGTGTTCCGCACCGGGTTCGGCGTTGGACTAGCCTGCCACACATTCATTTCACTCTGATTTTATGGTGTCTACACAATTGAGTCCTCTGTAGGCTGAACCCTTTATTTTCATTAAAACACTTTTGCATCATTTTGTTCCTAAGACACTGCCCTGTCGGTATTTGTATATATGTCCAACTTCATAATTAGATCTGATGTATCTAATGTGTTTGTTTAAAGTGCTCCTTTAATTTTTGTGAGCAGTGTATTTATATTTGTTGTGTATTTTCTATGCGACAAACTCAAAAGAGAACGGTCTTAAAAACAAGTGATTAAAAATATAAAAAATAAAAAGCGTTTATATTATACAGTAACTAGGGTAATAACTTTTTGTGTTTTGTACTGTCACTTCTGTTTTTTGTAAAGAAATAATCACAGACACGAATACTTTGAATTGAAACTTTTATTTTGTCATTTCATTCTCCATCTATTCCTCCTTAACACAGCAGTAGACATGATTGCACTGCAGTCATGAAATAATGTGCAAACAAAGACTTTGTAAAAACGGAATATTTTCACCCTCTCTCAATACTGTGCAGTAGTAACACAAGTGACAATCACAATATCAAAAAGTTAAAGTCCTAAAATTAAATTACTGTGCATTCTCACAAGGGTAGCAGGCTTCATCACAGCTGGTTTGGTGCTGGTTGTGAAGGTGGATCTTCAGTAGGACTGGTTCACTAAGACCTAGTCTGTTTGTTACTATGACACTGTCCATGCACTTGGAATCTAATGTGTTTATGACCACGGTTGAGGTATGTCTATGTATGTATGTGTTAGTATTGTAATAATAATACTCAGTTGATCACAGCAGATGAGGCCATCTTGTTTATCCCGCAGGCATTGGAGCCTCTGTACAGGTAGTAGTATCCCTGAGAGAGAGTGGTGATGTATAGTCAGAATTTAACCCAAGCAGCAGCAAAACAGAAACTATTTGCACTATATATTATTATTATTTTAATAATAATAAAAACTCTTTTATTATTTACAATGTGTTCTGGGAAGCAGTCTCCATAACTGCCACCCAAATCACACTGCACCATCCTGCTATTATTTAAATGATACCATATAATTTGAGGTTTCCCTTATTTAATTATCCAAGTGAGTCACAAAAATGGAATTACCTCCTCTCCATAGTCTTCTCCCCAGCTGTTTTTGATGGCCCAGAATGGAACGCCCTTTCCTACATTTGATAAAACATTTAAACCACATCAGCCACAACATAAACACCGGCCTCTTGATATTCGTGGTCCACAGCGGAGTGACCAAGGACAGGCCCAAAACAGTATGAAGTTCACACTCACGTTCCCCGTATCCCACCATCAGCACAGCGTGGTCGATCATCCACGGGTTGCAGAAGATCTTCAGAGGGTGAGACACACCTTTCCTGTAGAACTGCAAATCATTCCAAGATAAATAGGACTGATTGGTGATGTTTCACTTCATATTGTTGTTTCTGTACCTGTGTACAGTACAGTTACCTGCATTGCAAAAGCATTCAATGCCACAGAGACCGGGCCGTTTTCAGCAAGCCAAGCTGCAATCTCTGTGTGAAGAGGAAAGGATCAGAGACGTCCTCAACGTCCTCAGGAATAAACAGCTGAGTAAAAACCTCTGAATTTAACTCAGCAAAATACATTGTTTTGTATTTAATGTCGTCACACCAGAGTTGGTTAGTGATGCAGCTTTTGGCACATACCCCAGTGGCCCAATGGGTAAGACACTTGCCTCCTAATCCAGGGATTGTGGGATCAAGTCCCATCTGGGGTATGGCTAATCATTGTCTAAATCTCTCTTTCTTTAATCGATATAAAATGTATGTTTTGAAGAGACACTGACCATTCTCATCTTTAGATAGTTCCACAGAACTGTTGATATAAGCTGCCACTTTTCTGGTGGCAAAGCTGCATCGCTGCTTGTGTCCAGTGTAGGTGTAATCAATCTCCGTCTCCAGGCCCCCTGTAGGTACAAATCATGAAAAACACATGGTTGGCCAATTTTTTTTCAGGAAGTCAAACAACAAATCTCTCAAAAAATTTGAATCGTTCTCTACATATATATTTCTTTTTTACCCAGTTTCTCAATTGCATCGTAGGCGTTTGACGGCAGACCTCCTCCGCAGGCCTGGTCTTCAGTGTCACAGTCCACCAGCTCTGGACGATACAGAACAAAACACCACTTTAACCATAGTACTGGGCAGTTCTACTACGTCACTGGTTTGTCTAAGTCCATGATCACGTGTTTCTGTTACCTTGTTCAGACAGTGACAACAGTTTTCCATTTTTCAGGAACCACTGGCCTTCGATGTTCCCTGTGACAGAAAATGCCCAGCAGGATCCACACATACCCTGGAGGAAACACACACTTCAATTTACAGTCAGCAGGAGCTAAGACATTAGCTTGATGGTCATAGCCACTGTCTGTTGATTTGGACCTGGTTCTTGACAGGACTGACTGCACCGTGATCCCTCCAGTCCCAGCTCTCAGGGGCGGGACTTTGAGCAAGAGCGGCCGGTTTCATTGGTGAATGAAGAGTCCACTGGTTTAGTAGTGGGTTGAGGTACGTAGTTTGAAACTCCTCCACTGGAAAACAAACAGAGGGAGAAAGTTGTTGTTTGTTTTTTTCAATATAAGGAACAAAAAGGAGGAAACATTAGAAAAGCAACATTGTTTCCACAGTGGAAACTGTGTTGAAATACAGATTGATGCAACTCTGAGACTTGTACCCGTTAGGTCGCTGAACTTGGTTACTCCATATTCGGCTGATCCCTGATCCAGAGACTGGAGACTCTGAGCCGTCTTGAGGTTTTCATGGAAGATTCTCAAACGACGGTGCGTCTCTGTGGGTTTCACGTTCAACATAGAAAGAAGAAGAAACAAAACACTGCTTTGTTGCTTGGGTTGGTGATGATTTGTAACTGCTGCAGATTGTGGTTCTTACAGTAAAAAAAAAATTTCAAAATGACTTTTTTATTTGAAAGTGGTGCATTGCAGCACAGGAAGACTTACAAGACATCCTCAGTTACAAGGACTACCACCATGTACTTCATTTGTAATGACTGGTTTTTCAGTGCAAAGTCTTGTTTACTCTATGTATCGATGTTTTAATCTCAGACACCGTTACTACTCCAACTGTACTATAATTGATCTGCCTAGAAAAAAAAAATTTTTTTTACAAACAAATTGAATGTAATTGCTTTTTTAAAGATGCTGCTATGCAACAAATAGGACAGTGGAATACAACAGTGGAAAATAAATCTATGATTTACTAAGCCAGTGTCTGTTGTTCCAACAGGTTTGTCAACCTAACAGGATTTCCATAACATGTATAGGGAAGAATGCAGGGCAGACCACACCTTGGTATGTAGTGTAGTCCTATATATATAATTCAGTCACTCACCTTCCTGACTGCTGTAGACTTTGTTGAATTTCACCATGAACTCTTTGAACTGCCCCAACAGCTCCACAGACTTTCAGATTAGGAGAAAAAACACAAGTGATCAATGTAAACACGTCACTTAGTTTAAACTAACAGGCACAGGAGGAGATACTGATGTTACGCTGCTATTTCTACCTCCAGGGGGTCACTGCTGATTGGAACCTTCACCTCATTGGTCTCTTTACTTTCTGCTTCAACTAATAAGAAAAACACAACAGAAATGTCTACAATCAAAATACAAGACCATAATTCTATAGTCTGGAGTGAATCAACAGGGAATTTGTCGTTTTACTTTAACTTTTGTGTGTTTTTGCATGTTTGGTTGAATATTGTTAGAAAGAGAGGTTTCACAGTAGCCAACCAACCTTTAGGCTGGCACTTCTGTTTGAGCAGAGTTGAACTGCCCTGCCAGGGAATGTCCCACACCTCAAACACGCAGAGCTCTGTCTGAAATCAACAAAATAAAGTTAATTTAATAAGAGAAAGAAATTTCACTTGAATACTGACCAAAAAGGTAACATCATCATATACAGAATAAAACTTGTGAATTTGTATTTGCAACATTTCACTGTTATATGAAACACAGAAAAATGTGTGTCAGCTGATTCTTGACTTGGTTATTTCAAGTCGAACACATGGTCAGATGACCACCTCTAGGAAAAAACACTGCGTCAAACATAAATCACTAAAACTAAACTAACAAAAAGAAAAAGGTTAAATAAATCCCAACTATGGCCTAAAACAGTCGATTATAATCCCTAATGTGATGCCTTACCTTGAGTTTATGGGCTTCAGAATAAAAGTCACAAGATCTGACCATGCTGGACTTTTTGCACTGTGTGTTGCTGACTTCTACTGTAATCATGTAACGGATTCCTTTAACAGTCTGGAAAAAAACACACACAATTGAAGAAAAGTCTGGGTAATAAAAATACATTAATGTTGCACTATTTCCATTGAGGCCTAGTGGGGGCGCTGTGTCTGTATTATCACAACTGCATTATCTAAACAGGCCACGGTTAAAAAAATGCGTAGTTGATTTAGTTTAGCATTGACCGGATTAAATCAGAGTTTAATGACCCGACTTCCGGTCAGATGGACATACAGTACATGATATATTCTCACATATTTGATTTCTGAGCTTCGGAATATTCTTGAAATGTTAAAAATATGTAGCAACGATACGTTATATCATATATTTTATTTATGTATATGAAAAACAGTGTATATATTACAGTGTGTGCTTTTATTTTGAAAATCGACATGCCTATCAACTGTAAATAACAGCTGTTGTTTACTATAACATACTGTACAAATTATATAATCCATGTTTTCTGGTCGCAGAAAAATCATAACAAAACAAGAAAAACATAATGAAAGTAATTTTGACAACAATTGACGCAGATTTTAATCTGAATGTTACCTGTTTGGTCGCGGAGATGAAGCGGCTGATCTTACGGAGATGCATGGCGTTTGAGCCCATGTTGTAGCGCTGCTCTGCGAACTCCAGAACCTTCTTCAGACCCGGTTCAGACTCTGCGAGCTGAACGAGAGAACCGGGAGGCCCGACCAGAGGCCGGCGGAGGTCTTCGCTGACCACCGAGCCCAGCAGGGCAGACAGTGCGATCCAGGGGATTACTGGACTACCGACAGCCACCATGATGGCAGCCACGTCTTTCTTTCTAATTAAACTATCAGTAATTTAAAATCTAATACGAATCTGTGTTTTTTTTCCCTCCGTTTCTTGTATCCTTATCGCGATGAAATTTCCACAGACTGCGGAGAGGATGAATGTCCCCGAACGACTGTTGTTGTTAAACAAAAGTGGGATGTTTCAGTGGGAGGAGACTCGACGACAAACATCATCTGACCCAGACAACAGGCGACTGTATTGGAAACAAAAACACAAACAATACACAGTGAATCAAGTACATTAACCATGACCACGGCGTATTCGTCCTTTCTAGAAATTTGATATCCTTTAAAAAACGCATTTCCCCACTTTATTTGTGTTAGAATATGTAAATATAACCAACATCCTTTAATTGTAGGAAGCATAGAAAGGAGAAACAAAATAAAACGCATGAAGCTATTATGAAACATTATCTCTAGATGGCAAAGCAGTACCATAAATGTACCGAATTTTCATTATTACTATTATTTTGAAAAATATGGAGTATTCAGGGGAAACAGGCCTTATTTTGAAGGACGATTACAGGAAATTGTCTGACACAGAAGCGAGTCTGCTGCTGGTGCTAACACAGCGCCACCGTTAGCTATTGGAAGTTGCTAGGCTAACATTGGTAACTTGTCCACGCAGCACCGACGTCCGTAGTTAACGAACTTTTACTTTGTCGGTAATGCTGTGGTGAACGTAATGTCTGGACTGTGTTTGGACTTAAGGTTGAATTCCTAGCGTTGGCCGGTATTTAACGGTCTGTCTGTGTGGCAGACATGGAGGCTCCGGGGATTGAAGACATGTTTGACTTTCGTCGGTAAGTCGGTTAACCGCAGTTACTGCTAACCGCGAAAACACTGTCTTAGCTGAACGGTAAATGGGGCGAAACAAAATGAACCGAACCCTCAGAATGTGATCACAAAGTCATGTTATGATTACTGTCATTAGTCACTTGTTAGCAGTTCTCAGAGCTAGTCCTGGCTCTGAGACCTTTAGCAGCTGCACTGTCCGTGAATTCAAAGTTTCGTTTTTTCGGATGATTTTTTTTTCTACATTCGGTCTTTATTTATCCAAAATATCCGTTTACATTTACACGTAAATATTCAACACATAATATAATTTATGGGCATGTTAACGTCCACATGAAGGGGAGCATAGTGAGTAGATAAATATTCTCCTTGTACTGTTGTAGATTGATTATGAACTGATATTGTACAGGAAGTTCTTCTGATCCTTTAGGCTCAGCCAACCACGTAATAACACGTCTGGACTGAACTTACTGTTGAATTGACTCTGCAAGAAACTAAAATCTTATCTTCACTCGTACTCTTTAATAATTAGCTTTCTGGAACCTTCTACTCAGGAAATCAAAGCCAAAGATTCATTACTGTTTTTGGCAAACTACTTTTATATGTATTATTTATTAATAAGTAACAGAAGAGAAGTCCTGAATTTGAATGATATAAAATCTAATACAGTTGTTTTTTTAATTTGTTGTGTAATTAACAATTATTGTTTTTATTTGTCTTCTGCAGACTTCCTAGGGATGCTGTTCTTCTCCTGCTGTTGTTGATTTACTTTCCAGTTGGCATTTGTTTGATGTTCTTGAGAATTTTCATTGGAGTACATGTATTCCTGGTTAGTTGTGCGCTTCCAGAGAGTTTTCTGAGAAGGCAAGTATTCCCATCATTATAGTTTTAACAATTTCTCACAGGAGCACCTTTCAAGACCTTACAAAAAAGGATGATTTGCTTCATATACTGAAGTTCTATCTTATTAAAACATTTCCTTTTTTTATAATAATGACAAAAAGGGTATAACTTGATAGCTAAATATTTGTTTGTTAATAAAAGTCCAATTCACAATACCTGATGGGAATTTTAAGGTGTCAAAATACTAATATTGTGAATAAACTCCTCTCCTTTGCTGCTTTTAGATTCATTGTGAGAGTCATGTGCTCAGTTCTGGGAATGCATGTCAGACAGAAAAACCCTCGCTCCAGAGACAAAAACACCAAGCTGTACATCTGTAACCATCTGACGGCGTTTGACCACAATATTATCAACCTCCTGACTCCCTGCAATACTGTGAGTGTTAGTTTACTTTAAATACAACTTATCTGTAAAGCATGACTTATTTTTTCTGCTTTGAAAGAAAATACAATTTTTCTTCTCTTGCCAACATTGATACATTTTAAGTAAAATTTTTGTATTGATGGTCATTGTAACAACTTTGTTCTCTTGCTTCTTGTTAGCCTCAGCTGGAAGGCTCCACTGGTTTTGTATGTTGGGCCAGAGGCTTCATGGAAATCCATCCAACATCTGCCCAAGCAGCCATAGGAGAGTCGCTCCAGAGATACTGCTCCACCGAGGGCACAACATCTTTGCTCTTGTTCCCTGAAGAGGAAACGACAAACGGCCGCGCTGGACTCCTCAAGTTCAGGTAATGGAGAACATTAGTCCGCCGTGAAATGTTCTTCTCAGTCCTTTAGTTTTGCCAGCAGTGGAAATAATTTATTTCCACCATTGTTGTTGTTGTTTTATTTGGTTCAATGGTGACACTAGATGATCATGTGGTGGTGAACTGGGTATT
>JAFBJS010004762.1:584-67715 GCA_016785265.1 Paraplagusia blochii
GGTCAGAGGGAAGCGCAGAGAAGTGACTTAAACTTAAACTACACCTCTGCCACCTGGTCTCAGTTTTTAGTCAAGTGGGTGGTGAACCAATGCACTTGGCCAGGTTATTAGACAACAGAGCTGCTCCTTCCAACGTGGGATGGATGCAGTCTCTCCTAATGAGACCAGGTTTACCTGAGAAGGCCCGCCAGTTGTTAATAAAGCCTACACCATTTAAGGGACACCACCTTGACAGCCAGCAGTTCAGTGAAGCTGTACGGCTAAACATTTCATCGTTAGCCAAATTGGGGAGGAGGCCAGAGAAGACTACTGAGTCAGATAGCGTTTTTGCTACTGAACATACAGAGTCTATGTTTAATTTAGTAATTTCCGATTGGCGGAGTCGTATGTCATTAACACCGACATGAATAACAATTTTGCTAAACCTACGCTTGGATTTAGTACGCAACTTCAGGTTGGACTCTATGTCGCTAGTTCTCGCGCCTGGGATACAGGCTAGGGTCTGTCTCTTATACACATCTAGATGTGTATAAGAGACAGGTGCTACTAAGAGAGCCAGCAATACCGTCAACCAGAGAATCAACATCACAGGGAGGCCCTGTGAGGGCTTTGGTCGGGAACTATGCTTTCCTCTGACCGTCACCCAGCGTCCCTGTTTTCCCTGCTGCACGGGAGGAGCCGGGGGAGAGCTAACGGGAGCTATACTCAGTGGCTCCGGAGCGGCTAAAGGGCCCTGGCTAACTGGAGCTAGCGGTGTAAGTTCTACTGCATGGAGCCTAGATTCAATATCATTTAGCCTGGCCTCCAACTTAACCAATAAACTGCAGTTTTTACATGTATTTTCCTCGCTAAAGGAGGCAGGGGAATAGCTAAACATGTGGCAGACTGAGCAGGATAGAGGAGCAGGAGAGAGAGAAACAGAGGCCATGGCAACTCGTTAAAGCTAAAAACAATTAGCACAGTTAGCCCTAGACCGGAGCGGGAGCAGAAAGAAGCAGAATGAAGGAGGTAAGAAGAAAAAGGTCAAGATACACTTAGACTGCCAGGGTGTTTGCGATCAAAAGGTGAAGTGATCCTAAGGTGAAGTGATCCTAAGCTGTTGCTGCTCGCTCGTGCTGCTGCTCGCTCGTGCTGCTGCTCGCTCGTGCTGCTGCTCGCTCGTGCTGCTGCTCGCTCGTGCTGCTAGCTCTAAGGCTTGAAAGGACAGTCTCAAGATGTTTCAAAGCTCCCTCTTCTGAAGCAGCAAAGACCAGCAAGTCGTCCAGGTAGCAAAGAAGACTAGAGAAATTCACATCTCCAAAGACACTCATCATCAACGGAAGTCAGTACAGGTTCTCAAATCCCCAGACTTCTTCCAGACCAAGACTAATGGTGAGGCATATTCACTGATGGACTTACTGATGATGCCTTTCAGTTCCATCTCTGACAGCACCTCTCTAAGTTTTTGATAGTGGGCTGGAGGTATACGGCGGTAAGGCAGCCTAAAAGGGCAGCCATCTGGATGGCTGGATGTAAGGTGGATGCGATGCACAAAGTCTTTAGCTTCACCGCAATCAAGCTTATTCTTGGAATAAACATCCTGGTAAAAAAAAAGCACAAGGTCAGCTAGTTTTTCTTTCCATTCCTCAGACTAGTGATGGGTCGATGAGGCTTCATAAAGCGTTTCGACACATTGCAGAACTGTATCGATACTGTGTTGAAACTGTGTCACTGAATACTGACACCTGCTGGACGTAATTAATCAGTACAGGCAACGTTGTTGACTGACTCAACTGACACTCCCATGACGCCCTAGTATATACAATAACGTATTTTGTCCCGTTTTGACATTCACATTTAGAATCCTTCTGTATTTAATACTTAATATTTTCAGATACAATCAATCAATGAATAAAATTATAATGTGAAAATTGTGGATTGTTTTTATTATTCAAAAAAAAAATCTTTCTCCTATGTCTTTAAGTTATTTATTATTATTATTATTATCACTTTGCCAATTGCAGAAAACACCCACTCACACAGGGCACAGATGAGGCTGGGATACGGAGAAATTGGAAGGACAACTGGTAAAGTTTGACAAACAACAAGGATATACATTTATTTTCCGATATGAGATCGAGATGGTGGATACCTTTCTTTTTCTTGGAGGCTGTGCCATAATTCTAAGATGAGATGGAATAAGATCACAACGGGGATTCTTTGTTGTGGCCAATACATCCTATTGACAGATGCGCGTCCTTACAGACACAGTTTGGCGCATTCATGTCAGTTCGAATCAGTTCCTGTATCGGTCACGTGACTTTCCAGGGCGACATGCTCGACGCATGCGTCCATGTGTCAGTGTTGCCCGAGCCGTCACTTATTGGTCACGTGACTTTCTGAAAGCAATACCTCAGACACACCACAGCTCTTAATATCAATCTCATTTAAGCCACAGGCTTCAAGTCTCTGTGAGGGGGAAGAGGCAATGTCAGAGGTGGCTACGTGGCTAGACTGAAGTCTGCTTGCACCCTGAGAGAAGGGGAATTCTTCCACCGCGACACATGGAAACACATCTACCACCCAGTTTGCTGCGCAGTGACAGGGTTCATTGTTGGGTTTAGAATCTTCATGGGTATCCACCTATCACCCCACATAGTTGTTACAACACGACCAATAATAATGTCCTTGGGGGCTAAGCGGGACGATGTGGGCTCCACGGTGACCGTGCTCCCTGGTGAGATAGGAGCATCACTGGGTAACTCCCCCCAAACCAAATACTCCTGCTGTGGAGCAAGAGTGGTAGAATCTGACGGTGCCAACAGATGAGCAACTGGAGAAACGGTTCACAATCATGGTCTGAAGTATGGGAATGAATGAGCTTGCAGTACTTTTCAAAGCCTTTGCTTCAATAGCCTGATGACATTACTTCCAACTATGAGCTCATCTCTCTGCCCTGGAACAAGGAAGGTGGGCACAGTAAACCTATGCCCATAGACTTCAATTAGAAGCTCTTAAATGCAAGACTACCACAACCAAAAAGGACCACTTTCTCCGGAACAGACTCAGGCTTCAATAAAATGCCAGAATCCCTAAGTTTAGACTCCCCCTCCACACTGAGTGTGCAGGACATGCTCCCAGAATCAATCATACCATTCAAAACAGCTTGGCCTCCAACAGAAACTGGAGTGTCAAACAAATCACTGGCCACTCCGACTCTGTGAGAATCGACAACAATCACTTTGTTGTCAGTGGGAAGATTACTACAGCAGTTCACATATACAGAGAGCACATCTTCACCAACAGTGAGGTTCTCACCCACATTGCCCCTCTTCATACACAGACGCATAAGTTCAAATCAGCCGAAGTGGGAGGAGGAAATACTCCAACTGCGGCACTGGAAAGCTGTGGACACACCTGCCTGATATGACCAGGGCTGAAGCAGTTAAGACACAATTTTTACAATTTGCATAGAGCATGGGTTGAATGACCATTAAGCCTAGCGCACACGGGAGGATTCGACGCGCACCGATGGCTCAGCGCCATCTGCGTGGGCTGATAGTACACCTGCACACGATTAGAATTCTGCTCACGTCTCACTAGTAATAGTCAACTATGTATAATTGACTATTTTGTCCATGCAATTTGCCCATAAAAATGTTTGATTATCACGATTTAGGACAGGAAATTACAATTCTTACCAGTTTGCGCCAATTTCTTAGCAATTTCTTTTATCGCCTCTTCCCTCTTGTCCTTATCTTTAAAATTGCCAAGACGAATATTAAACAGACCAGGATGGTATTGCCAAAGATCCGAATTTGTCTTCTAATTTCGTTATATCGGGTGGTTAAGCTGTCTCTGTGCTGGCATTATAAAGGGTCTGTCAAACATGGCCACAACCAGCTGAACACCAGTCTCTGTTGTAGGCTGGGGAACTGTAGAAGGATGAGGATCAGGGGGAACTACAGACACATGAAGAGCAATGGGTGCAAGGTCTGACTGGTTCTTTGCCGACCCACCTGAAGACATTCTATTAATAGAATTTGTTACTTCCTTCTGACTATTTTTTTTTTTAACAATGTTTTTTTATTAATTTTCAGTATTACACAGAACACATCACACAGAGATGCAGGCAAACCTCACTGCATACACACACACAAACATAACCACGTGAAAAATAATAGTAATAATAATAAATCAATTAAAAAAAAAAAAATTGTCACACCCACTAGCCCCACGAGTAAATATATTGTTGCTTGAGAAAGTCCATTAATGGTGTCCACACTTCTTCAAATTCTTGTGCTTTACCCCTGATTACATAGGTTAGCTTTTCCAAAGTAACATACAATGCCATCTCTTTTATCCAAGATTGTGTAGAAGATACTTCAGTCCGTCTCGAAGACAAAGCAATCATCCTCCTGGCCTGTAAGAGGCCAAAATTAATCAGAGTCTTATACTTAGAGTTAACAGAGAAATCATCTGGATATATCCCTAAAATACAGAGTTTTGCTATGCAGGGTACCTGAATACCTGTGATTTTACTTAGAGTGTGGACAACCATTTTCCAAAAAGCTGCCAGTTTAGGACATTCCCATACACAATGAATCAGAGTGCCTTTCTCAGTCAAACATTTCACACATGTATCTGGAGTGCCAGGGGACCATTTATTGAGTTTCTCAGGGGTTGCGTATGTCCTCATTAACCACTTATGTTGTAGCAGTTTCATGTGAGTATTAATGGTTTGTGTTTGAGCTTTCATACAAGCTGTCGCCCACTCAGCTTCTTCAATATCCTCTTTAATATCCAAACTCCATGCCCTACTTCTGTCATGACTAGATTCCTCATCGTGTGAGATGAGTACTGTATATAATATAGAGATTTGGCGATTTCTATGGCGATGTCGATGTTTTAACACAACATCCTCAAGGCAGGATAGTGGCGGTTCTTGTGTATCCTGATAGCACTTTGATGAGATGAAGTGCTTCAATTGCAGATATTTAAAAAAGTGTTTTTTTGGAATTGAATATTTCAAACAGAGGTTGTTAAATGTTAATAACATGCCCTGATCATACAAGTCTCCAATTTCCCCCCTATCAGCCCAGACCTGAAAACCACCTTCTGCCCGGCCAGGAGTGAACTGCTCATTACCCCAAATAGGTGAAAATCGAGAGATGGGAGGTGTATCACCAATATGTCTATGAGCTTTAAACCATATATCAATAGAGTTTTTAAGGAAGGGATTTGTTGTTTTTCTCTTTAAAGTTTTTAAATCTGCTGAATACAAATATAAGCTTAGTGGTAGCTTAGATATTGATGCCTGTTCAATATAAACCCATGCTGGAGGGGAATTTGTGACAAAATAAAACATAGCACTACGGAGCTGCGCGGCCCAGTAGTACCACTGTAAACTGGGCATCTGTAATCCACCCCTTTCATATGGCAAAACAATAATCTGAGTCTTAATCTAGGTTTTCGGTTGTTCCAGATAAACCTACAAAATGCACGATTGATTTCTTTCAAAAAGGATTTTGGCAGTGGCATTGGAAGTGACTGAAACAAATATAAGAATTTCGGCAAGATAGTCATCTTAATTATATTAATCCGGCCAATCAAAGATATTGGCATTGTTGTCCATTTTTCAAGTAACTCTTGTACTTCTCTCATCATTGGGTCGTAATTTGCTTGAACAACTGTATTAATTTGGGGGGTAATCTTAATTCCAAGATAGGTAAAGCCCTCCCTCGCATTTAAAAAAAGGTGTTGCTATAACTGGATTATTTCTTTCGTCTTTGTTCAGGAAAAGTATAGAAGATTTTGCATTATTAATACTGTATCCAGAAAATTGACCAAATCTATTAATTAGATGTACAACTGTCTGGATACTGTTTGATAAGTTTGACAGAAAAAGAATCACATCGTCTGCATATAACGATATCCTATGTTCATAATCTCCGATTGTTATTCCTGACAAATTGGCTTCGGCTCTAATGGACATGGCTAAGGGCTCAATGGCCAAAATGAACAATAACGGGGAGAGAGGACAGCCCTGACGGGTTGATCTCTCTAATGTTAACGTGCTTGATAAATTATTATTCGTCATTACGCGTGCGGTTGGGTTAGTATATAATAATTGTATCAATTTCAGAAATTTTCCCCCAAATCCATATCTAGGTAGCAAGTTAAACAAATAGTGCCACTCAATTCTATCAAAAGCTTGTTTAGCATCTAGAGATAACAACGCTGTATCCCTGGTATTATTCTTAAAGTGGATTATGTTGAGGACCCTTCTTATGTTATGAAATCCCTGACGAGTTTGTACAAACCCATTTTGATCACTATGTACCAAATAAGGGATATGTGGATCTAGCCTTTTAGCAAGAATTTTACACAGTATTTTTGTGTCTACTCCCATAAGACTAATAGGCCTGTATGAGGAGCAGTCAGTCGGTATTTTTCCGGGTTTCAAAATAAGGATTATTGTAGCAAGTCTTAAAGTTGGTGGTAATATACCATTATTAAATGACTCGTTAAACATATCCAGAAGTGGGGTCAACAACTGCTTATGGAAGGTTTTATAAAACTCTACTGGTAGGCCATCCGGTCCTGGAGCTTTGCCTGAGTTGATACTTTTAATGGCCTGCAATAGCTCTTCCTCTTCCTTTAATTCTCCAAGCTAACAGTTTACCAGCCTTTTCTCCCTGGTCGTAAAAGGCTTGGTTCAGCCACAGTAAACTTTTTGCTGCTTTGTCAGATGTTAATTGTATTCTGTTCTTAAAATTAGTTTAAGTTAAGTTTTAATAAGTTTTTTGTTTTTCAGGGTCATCTTTGTTATTTATATCTATTTCCAAAGACTTTATTTGCTTCTCTAACTCATTAATATCTGCCTTTTGTTTCCTGTTTTTAGTGCTAGTAAAACTGATAACTTGCCCTCTAATATATGCCTTGAAGGCTTCCCATCTAATGCATGCATTAGTTTGGTTAGTGTTCATCTGAAAATAGACGTCAATCTTATCTTCTAAATATTTAACAAATTCAGGATTTTTCAGCCACCTCACTTGCAGACGCCAATTGGGGGAAGACTGTTGAAGACTCTCCATTTGTACAGACATGGAGATGGGGGAATGATCGCTAATGACTATGCAGTCATACCAACAATTCTTAGCTTTGGATACCAATTCTTGTGATATTAAAAAATAATCAATGCGAGACCATTCCTGAGTTGCATGAGTATTCCAATTTATCTGGGTTAAGTTTCCTCCAGATTTCAGATAAGTTTAAGTCTGTAATATATTGTAAAATTGTTTTTCTAGATTGTTTTTTCTGGGGATCATTTTTTGTAGAGCGATCTATTGATGGATTCAAAGTGCAGTTGAAATCCCCACCGATAATGTTGAGACCATACAATGAAGACAAGGTTAAGAAGAAATCTTCAAAAAATTTAGTGTTGTCCTCATTAGGACCATATATGCTGACCAAATTCAGTGCGAGAGATAGGATCCTACCCTGGGAGATTACAAACCTTCCTTGGGGGTCCCGGATTGTATTTTATGGATAAGAATTAATACACCCCTGGCATAGTTGTTGTATGTTGCGTATATGACTTGACCAGACCATCTACGTTGTACTTGTTTAATTTCAGAAACTGTTAAATGAGTTTCCTGAAGAAAAACTATTTTAGACAGTAGGTTTTTAAGCCTGTTCATTACCTGTTTTAGTTTGGTTAGCTTATTGAGTCCCCTGACATTCCAGCTTGTAAATCTTAAATCAGACAGTTTTGGACTTTCCATGTTGCTTCAAATACAGTGAGATACATGACTATGTTGAGTGTGACAAAAAATAAAAATAAAGTAAAATAAATGAAGATGAAAACACCTGAACAAAACATATAAAAACACCTTACTTAGATCGGTGTGAGGGCAAGTACCAATCCTCACTAATGAGGAGTGGTTTAACTGTAGGCACTTCTCCCAGACAGCCAACATGCCCCCCCACAGCTCTGCATCCCAACCTGAACATTCAAACACTGTCCTAGAATGACAGATATAAAGTAAAATATTATTAACGCTTCTTGAATTAACTGCCTCAGTAGTCTGAGTCAAACAAACAAAAGTGTATCAGCCTATAGTAGGTGCATAAAATAAAGTGTCCACCTAACTATGGTAGTAGCAGCTCTGCATATAATTAAAATAAATTAAAAAGTACACAATATATATAAAAATAACTATAAAGAACTTGTATTGTGCTGCAGTGCACCTATATTGTTCATATTAGTCCTATTTGTAGTTACCTATACTCCTCTGCGTTTAGAAGTTTGAGAGTTTGAAAGGAAGTTCTTAGCTTCTTCTGGCGTGGAGAAAAGGATGATCTTCCCGTTGTTTAGAGCCCTCATTTTACAAGGGCGTATGGTGAATCCCCGAAAAGTTCCAGCTTCAACGAACTTCTTCCTCACTGCATTGAATGGGATCCGTGCTTTCATGGTTTCCGCTGAAAAATCTTGAGCAAAGAAAATTTTGTGATCCTCGTGAGTGAGCGAGCGTTGTTTGGATGAATTGAAGACAAAATCACGGTCTTGGAGGCGTAGGAAACGAATGATTACGGCTCTGTTCTGGTCCGGTCTTGGTTTTGCCAGAGAGCGGTGCGCTCTCTCCAAGGTGAACGACTTGGCGCCTTCAAGATCCAACCAGAGCGGCAACATACGCTGGATGTATTCTGTCATGGGCTGGTTCTTTTCAGCATTTTCAGGAAGCCCTACCAACCTTAAGTTCTTTCTCCGAGCACGATTTTCTAGGTCTTCCGTCTTGGACTCCAAATAAGCGATGCGTTTAACGGCGTCAGTCAGCTCCGTTTTCACACTCTGCAAGCTGTCTTCGGTGTCTCCTATGCGCCCCTCGGCCTCCGTTAGCCGCTTAGTATTGGCAGTGATGTCATGTTGTAGGTCTGCAAAACTCTTTTGCACAGCATCGACAGAACTGTTCATCATGGATATGCGTCTCTCCACGTTGTCGAGTTTTGCCCCAAAGCCGCCCAGGGTACTTATCTTAGTATTAATCGCGGTGACAGTAGTGCGGAGTGACTGCAGCTCCTGTAGCACCGCGGCTAAATTAGCTTGTTGGCTGGTCGGGTCGTCAGCAACATCAGAAGCCGAAGAAGTTTTAGATTTCTGAGAGCCACGGGATCTGGAACTGCTCTCACAATCTTTAAGCATTGTTTGTTTAGACATTTTTCAGGAATAGTTAGAAGCGTTAATTACTAGGACTTTACAAACTTTTAGCAGAACCGTGAGGAGCCTGCACACTAAGCTGCCGTCCTGGTCCGCGGCTCCACAGCGCCATGATTTGTATTGTTAAAGTGGTTGAGATAGTTCTGACACAAGGTGTGTTAGAGGAAAATTACATAAGCTGTTGCTACACCTTATTTCTCTTAAGAGCTTTCATATTTCAGCTATCTAGTTTTGTCAGGTTCCATGAAATCTGCCATGGCCTTCAGAATCAAAAGTGAAGGCCGTGCCTGCTGTAAGTGAATGGGCGCAGCCGGCTCAGTTCACAGGCTCAGCGCCGTTTAAACACTCTAGATTGGGACCTGGGACCTTCCTGCATACCTACCATATAAGGAAACACTATCTGTGCTGTGATTGGATAACTCTTCCAGGAGTCTGACAACGGCTTCTTGGGACATATTGAATCTGAACTAGGAGATTACAGCTACAGACAAATTGTGGATTGTGTCATATTTTGGATGAACAAGAACTTTCATTGATGAAAGCTCCCAGTCCTTAAATAGAGGTAACTACGTGGAACTTCTTTCTTTCCTTATGAATACGACCCAGACTGGCAGTACCACCTGTCCACTAACAGGATGTTTGCTGGGACATCAGGGAAAATCCAAAAATAACCTAATTTATGCTATTGCTGATTTGATGTGAGACGAGACAAAAGAGCAGAACAAAAGTATCCCCTTTTGCGCTGTGATAGTTGATGAATGTGGAGAACACTGCACAGCTCGGTCTGCGGTCCTGCATTATGTGACGTCCGTTGGTGTCCAGGAGCGTTCTGTGAAATTTGTGGATGTAACCAGTGGCAGACGAGCTGATGACCTTTCCAATCTTATTTATAATTTTCTTGAGTATGAGAGTGCTCTGGATAAAGTTGCGGCACTGTGACATGATGGCACAGCGGTGATGGCATCTGAACTAAACGTAGTGCTAGTTAAATTGACAGAGAAGGAGGAGAAAGCACCCAAGGTCCTATTCATTCACTATTATGCACATCGCCTAAATTAAATCTTAACTCAGGGGGCCTCAAAACCTAAAGAGTGCAATCCTTTTTTCCAATCTAAATGGGCTTGCTGCGTTCTTCTCTAGATCTCCAAAGCGCACGCAGCTCTTGAATGAAATCTGCAAGCAGCGTCTCCCTCACGTTGCGTCTCGACTGGTGAATGCAGTCTCGCAAAAGACGCGGTGCAGTGCCAGAAGATCTGCGCGCACACTACCAAAAACTCCACCACATTATTCTGGACAATATTAATTCTCGGATACGGAATCGATTTCAGGACCACAACATGTTGATGTTTCTCTCCCACCTTGACCCCCAGCATTTCGACAAATGCAGGGAACATTTTCCGGAAGCAGCTTCTCCAGCTTAAAGCAGAGCCATGGAACACTGTTTGATTTCCCCGACTTAAAATCAAACTTAATGTAATGTATGGCATGGCTGATTTTGAAGGGTTTATTTTAAATGTCGCTACGCCGGCACCTAGTGGAGACGAAACAAATCGTCAACTACTTTGCCATCGCCACAATTAAAGAATAAATGATTTTAAATTTTCTAGAAATTAAGTGTTGCTTGATGAGCCTATTTTGAGGCTGATATAATGTACATGTGTGAATTCTCAAGTCCTGGTCCATCATACTGATGTTATTATGAGGCGTATTCATTTGACGTCACACAGCTATGACGTCATCGAAGGCCTATGGTTGAAATTCACTGTATAATATACACAACACTCTGGCAAGTTGGACATGATGTTCCGGACCTTTATTTGAATGATTTTTTTCTGACTGGACCTCTTGGCGTTTTAGTTGAATACCCCTGGTATAAACCATACCTATAAAACCGATATGATACTTGCAGCCATTTGCCTCCAAAACTGAAGTCAATGTCTTAGGAACCTACAGGAAATTCTGGCAACTTTCTTGAGACCCAATTATTGTGTTATACGATAAACATTATTGGTGGGAAAAATGTGCTGATAATGTCTGCAGACCATCATTAGTCAAGGTTCTGGTTCTTCCGTACCATTTCTTACCATTAACTGATGCCCTTCCTGCAGGTGTTCATGCTGAAGCCGGGCCTGTCCCTGAGGAGCACCTACCTGACCCAGTTCTTGTTGCTGCTCCACAGGAAGTCCCTCACACTGCTGAAATACATAGAGGATGAGACGTAAGAATTGCTCTTGGTCTTTGTGGTGTGCACCAAGGTTCTATACTGGGTCTCCTACTCATTGGCGTTTGCCTCATAATCATGTATTGTTATAGTGACAACTAGACCAAGGAAGACTAACATTGATCCAGACAGACCATCAGCACAATGTCCTCAAGCTGCAGTGATGGGCAAGTTACTTTCAAAAAGTAACTTATTACTTTAGTAGTTACTGCTCTGAAAGGGTAACTAGCTCTGTTACTAGTAACTAAATTAGAAAAAGTAACTAATAACTAATAACTTTACTTTAAATAGTAATAAAACACATTACAAAAATGTTGTGTTGTGTTCTGTAACAACTATCAAAATGAAATGTAGTGGTACAATTAAAACAAAATAACTGTTAAGACATTTTTACAGGCATCTCCAGTGTAACCTCAACTTCGCACTTGCCATCAAACCAGGCACAAAAAACTGGCGTAAAGGTAAAAAACAACATAGCAATGCTAAAATAACGATAAAATGACTACTTTTTTATAGCCATGTTCAAGTAAAACAACTGCACTCTTTTGGCAGTACAACAACAATTAAACAACAACACTCTATTGGCAGTGTAGCCAATAAGATAGATAGATAGATAGACAATATATGTCTACAAATTAACACACCCAGATGTACATATACCTGCGCATATACACACACCTATACACATATATAGGCACATATGTCCAAACAGTACGTTGGTTATTAACATACATATACACACAAATACATACACGTTACCTAAGACAACATATATCCGTTACATGAGTGTACCCACACACGTACATATAAATATACATAGATGTATACTTACTTGCATATCTACACATACAGCTAAAATAACCCGTGCATTGTGCAATGAACGGCACATACGGTGTACAAATACATTAGTAACACTCACTAAGGACATAGAATATGCTATATTACAAGGTGGTGTAAACACACACACACATATATATATATATATATATATATTATACTATTATTAATAAAATAAAATAATAATTAATTAATAATAATTAATAAAATAGTATAATAAAATATAGTAGCAATTCAAATCAAGATTGGGGTGGGTGTGGGAGACTGTTTATTTCCCTATAAGGCAAGAAGACTCTTTCTGATTGGCTTAGCCGGAAATGTTAACCTTTTTCAGCCAATCATCGCTTTTTTTTCCCAACGCCAATTGGTTCAGTTAGTGTGCACAGACTTTTTTCACTCATGACCGTGAGAGTTACACACACACACACAAAATAACAAGCAGCAGACAGGCTCCGCTGCCAATCAGTCCCTCTCTCCATGGCGGGTAGAAACCGTCTATTTGGACCACAGATAGTAACCACAGCAACAATACCTGCGTTACTGAATGGGAAAGGTGACGCGTTACGTTATTAGTTACCGACAAAAGTATTTTCGTTACGTAACAGCATTCCAAATAACGCGTAGGCTGGTAGTAACACTGTCTCCTTGCCTTCATTCACAGGCAAAAAGGAAAGAAACCTTTTCACTCCCTTCGCAACTTAAAGACAGACCTGGACCTGACAGTAGAGGGTGACCTCAGCATCGTAATGGCCTTTGCCGAGAAACTGAGGATGGGGCTGCACTCTTTTGTCTTTGGGAAGCCCTTCTACACCAGTGTGCAGGAGCGGGACATACTCATGACGCTGTGACTGTCTTTCCATTAATGTGTGTCAGCTGTTGTTTGTTGTACAAATGTGAAGTTAATATAGTTATTTTTTCCTCCATGTTACTTTCAGAGATGTACTTACTACAGTCATGAGCCAATCACAATGTTGCTAGTTGTTGTGACTAACTGTTGATGTCTGCTAATAAAAGCTTCTATAAATTCAACCTGTCCCTGTACAGTGTTGCACCAGTCAGCATGCGCAATGCAACACTGTCAAATTAGTCGGAGTGACAGAGTATATTGCATCAGTTGGTCAGAGCGACCCAGTACAGTGTAGGGAAGTTTTGGTTGATCTCAGAATAGGAAATGGGATGGTATTGACCAATCTTTATTTAGTTATTATCTTAAAAATAACCTGTCTTGGAGCCACTAGTGGAGCCAAACTGATTTCTACCGACCGTCATAATCTGTGACATTGATAAGAAGGAAAATAGAATTCCTAGTCGAGTTGTTATGTTCATTATATATACTATCACACATCTCAGTGATGTCTTCATTATGACTATGCTGACATCCAATAATATTATTTATAATTTGTCAATTGGGTTGGCAGCAGCAAAATAGATTGTATCAGAGATATGTTTTAATTTAATTAAACTGCTTTGTGTTTGCCAGACATCCTGATAATGAATTACCGTAGTTTATTCATTCAGAATTTCAATCGTTCATTCAGTCATTAAGCTTGGAATCTTACAATAATCAAACATACGTACTGTGACGTCATATGGACTGACAACATTCATTCTAGATAAGACCTGGGCAAACTAAGGGCACGGGGCCGCATGCAACCCGTTTGGTGATTTAATCCAGCCCACCCAACATGTCCAAATTATACTTTTAATTTATATTACCCAGACTGCCGCAGTCTGTTAATATCAATGGCATCTCCGCTTCCTCCATCAAGCTCAGCACTGGTTCTCCCCAGGGATGTGTGCTGAGCCACGATTGCAAAGCGCTGAACCCAGGTTGCCTCATCGTGAAGTTAGCAGATGACACAGCTGTGGTTGGACAAATCTCCAACAACGACGAGTCCGACTACAGGCGAGAGGTTAAACAGCTGGAGAGCTGGTGCAGGGAGAACAACCTCTGCATCAATGTAAACAAGACCAAGGAGATGATCATTGACTACAGGAGGGGCAGACAGCCCCCACCTCCCCTGCACATCGGAGGAACAGCGGTGGAAGTTGTTTCCAGCTACAAGTACCTGGGCACCCACATCTCAGTCGACCTCACCTGGAAGACCAACACCACCTGTCTAATCAGGAAAGCCCACCACCGTTTCTACTTCCTCAGGAGGCTGAGGCGTGCCGGACTGGGCAGCTCAGTCCTAACATCCTTCTACAGATGCGTGATGGAAAATATACTGACATCCTGCATCACTGTGTGGCACGGCAGCTGCTCGGCAGCAGTGAAAAAGTCTCTGCAGAGGGTAGTAAAGGCTGCACAGAGAACCGTAGGACGCAGCCTCCCCTCCACCACAGAAATATATAACATCAGATGCAGGAAACGGGCCTCCTGCATCATGAAAGACTCCACCCACCCAGCAAACTCACTGTTCGTCAGCCTCCCCTCAGGCAGGTGGCCGCGGAGCATCAAAAGCAGGACCACCAGACTGAGGAACAGTTTCTTCCCTGTAGCTGTCAGACTGTGAATTCTGGTGGAAACCTGTAACTGTATCCATACTCTGCTGCTACTGTTACTGTCACTGTTACTGTAATTTATTGTTTTTCTGCTCGTCACTCCCCCTCACACAACAATCTGAAATTGTCACCGCACTACTTCTCTTCTTCTCTCTCTCTCCTCTTCCCTCCTCTTCTTCTTCTATCTCTTCACCTCGATCCGAGTATCTTATTTCGTACTCATCATTTATCTTAGTTCACGCAATCTTTCTGATCCTGGCCTGTGACTCAAATTTTAGTACCACCTGTGGCAAATCAAAATAATTGCCTAGGCTTTTCTAGAAAAAGTTTTCAGCCGCCACATCTGGGCGGGTTTTAATGTGTCCCTTCCTCTGACTGGACAATGGTCTGTTCCCCCTTTCTCATTCGTCCACAAGTCGACGCGTCAACACACACGGAAGCGTTAGAGAGGGGTCGGGCTAAATTACAGGTAAATTACTCGACAGAAGATGCTAACCGACCCGTGAAGTCGGTGCTCCTGGGTACTGGGAGCGAAATGGACAAACGTGAAGTCTCCTGGACATCGAGGTAATCTCTAATACAACCGAAAGGTCTGTGTAATGTGGAAGAGTAACAGGGCGCGACCAGGTGTAGCTAACACCACAGCTAACATCTAAGGAATGATTGTAGTAGTTATCTAGCTAACAACTGTAGCCTTCAGCTTAATGCTTTTATAGCCGTCCCAGCATCCTGTCCAGTTGTGACGGCGACGTCGTATAGTTACGACGGGGAGGGCAAGGGAATGACTTAGCATTAGCATTATCCTGCTGTTTGGTCATTAATTACACCAGTGGCTGTGATTTCTAGTGGACGCTGCCACTTAGCTTAGACGAATAGGAATGTGTGTGGACATGAATGTGTCTATTTTACTACTACTTTTCTGTTCGACGTCAACTTACGCCGATAAAACATACGTACCGATATCGTCAGGCCTGATTGCATATATTTACTCGTCTATAACAACCACTGTACTAATAGAAATATTTTATGTTCTGAAATTTTCTGCAGTGCTGCCATTTAATGACCGTCACCTTTGTTTACAGAAGTTCATTTCCCAAACTATTCTTTGGGCTGAGATCATATATGGTAACCCAGTTGGCTATAAGGTTATCATTATCAGAGAAAAAGAATTGATAACAATTCTAACGGATGTGACATCCTACACTGATATCGGTGTCTGTTGACATTGGTCAGACATTGATATGAATGCTATGGAAGGTTTATACAAACGTTTTATATATTATACATTTTATATATTTCCAAATGAGGTTGCAAAGGGTCAAACCTTTCTATGGAAAGTTTAGCTTGAGAATTTTGACAGTACAAGCATATTCAAAGAAAACTAAATATTAAACCAAAAAAATTATAATAAATTACAGTAAACCACATAGGTATTTAACATTGTTTTTATTAGGGTTGCATGTTAAATTTATTTCTATTTCCCATCTTTACTATTGTCAGGTTCAAAGGTATGACAACTTACAAAACGTACAGATTCAAAGTGTTGATGCCTCTGCAGAAGAGAAAGGATGAACTCTAAGGTCTCTCTCACGCCTTTCATTTAACTTACTTTAGCTATTTATTCTTAAGTCTGTCTTAAATTGTATTGTTTTCCACAAATTTTGCATAAGTGTTTCTTAAACTGAGGAAGGCAAAAGGTGCACTGATGCTGGTGCGAATAGAATGTATATGCAATACGTTTCACAACTGTGATTATTAGC
Source organism: Paraplagusia blochii (assembly GCA_016785265.1). Classification (NCBI taxonomy): domain Eukaryota; kingdom Metazoa; phylum Chordata; class Actinopteri; order Pleuronectiformes; family Cynoglossidae; genus Paraplagusia; species Paraplagusia blochii. The sequence goes on from JAFBJS010004762.1 coordinate 17,107, forward strand.
TTACTCTCCCTTTTTCTCTGTGGTTCTTGGAACACATTAACTGTGATAATAAACGGAAAACTGTCTTGCACTTGAAATAAATTCTATTAAGTATTATTTATGTCATTTTAACTACTGCTGTGCTGACAAAGTAGAGTTGATTATTATGATCTTCTTGGTTGTATAGATTGTAATTTTTCCAGGTCCTGGTACAAAAAGGAGTCTAGTTGTAAACAACATGACTTTTTCTTGTAGTTGAAAGACCAGAGATTTCTCTGGTGTATCTTAACTTTCAGTGTGCATTGGTGATGAAGAATGGAAACACATACTATTTAACTTACTGGTTTACAACCCCAGATTTTACCAATTATCTGAATCACTGTAGCAGCAGGAGTAGTGGTGTTGATATTTTCCTCCAGCTGAACTGATGGCTCACATGTCTTTAACTCCATTCAAGCTCTTTTTAAACTGCTTTCCTTCACACACAGCCCACTAACAACATACTGTACCATGAGGGTCAGGCATGAGTGCTGTCACATGTTGTATGGAATCCGACCATTGGTTCAGACGAACCTCAGGGGCATTTTACATGGTGTATATGCCTACGATTACATGAATACTAATTCCATCAGAGGTAATGCTTAACTACTCACTGTATCTGACAGGTTGGTGTTGCGATTGTAGATGAATGTCCGTAGCCATGGAGGGACACATGGCCAAGAACAATGAAAGCACCTTCCCCACTTTTGGGGACCTGGATGACTTTCTGACCAAACATGACTCCAACTTTATCTGGCTGCTTGCTGGTAAGTTAAATCTAGTGTGTATGGACACATTCTTTGTAATATATATTTATTTCAGTACTCAAATCACATGTGCTGCAATGCTGCCATCTAGTGACTTTCATATATAGCCGTAACTCCCAAAAAATTCCCATAAATGCTGTAAATAAAAAAAATGATACATTTCCATTTATTCCAGTTATTCCTGTTAATTCCCCAAATTTCCCTGTTAATTTATTTAAGTTCCTGTAAATTCCTAATGATAATAATATTAAATTATTTTCCGAAAGATACCTTACAAAGAATAAAATAGGAATTAAAACCATACAACATTAAACATTAAAAGCAGGTAATATTTAAAAAATTGGGTCTGTCAAGTGGAGTAGGCAATTTTGAACAGATTGACTGTTATTGTGGGAGACAGTCTATGTTCCATATGACAGGGGGCAAGTGTTCCAGAGCTCAGAGAGGAAAGTCAAGAGGATGGAGGAGGATGATATGAGTGAGAAAGAACTACAAAATGGAGAAGGTCTGAGAAATAGGGTGATGCAAGGTTATGAAAGTATTGAAAGTGGACCAGTTCTGGATCAGTTGAAACTTATAGAGAAATTTGTAGGTAGGGCCAAGAAGGAGGAACATGCAAAAGTCAAGGCAGGTGGGGACAGGGTTGTGACCCAGGATGGCAGTGGTATGAGGAGTGAGGTAGGGGCGTAAGTGGATGATGGGACCAGGTAAGATTGTTGATGAGACTGAAAAGAGTGAGCTGTCAAAAGCCCTAACCTGTGTCGAGGTAGAAATGGAATAATTGTCAACGTTGATGGAGACACTGTTGTTTTTGGATAATGTTGTTTTTGTCACTGTTCAGTTTGAGAAAGTTTGAAGTAAACCAGGATTCTATTTCTGTCAGGCAGTCTACAGGGGAATGGGGCAGGAGGTTGGAGGTGGGTTTGGTGGCAAGGTAGACCTAGGGGTCAGCCATCTAGCGGTGGAAATTTATGTAATATTTGCAGAAGATGTTGCAATGAAGAAGATAAATGATGAGGAGGTGAGCGCCCAGGACAGAGCCATGGGTGCTCCAGTGACAGGGAAAGGCGGGCTTTTACTAAGTCAGTGGGGAGAGAATGCAGTTGACAGGTGAATGGTCTTGAGTAGTGGATGGTCTTGAGTAGTGGATGAGATCTGAGATTTAAGTTTAAAAGTTGTGTTGACATAGGGCTGTGGCCTAAGATGCTTATGGATCTCCTGTTTTTTTTTTTTCAATAATAATCATTTGTAAGTTACAGAATGCACTCAAGTACGGAAGAGATACTACAGAAGATAATATTCTCGTTTAGTGAGTACAGTGATTTAGTGTTACCTTGAGACAAACGTAATAAAACAGTGTAATATTTGTATTTTATGTGGATGATATGGTCCTTATATTGCATCATATTGTAATTTTCATGGATGTCTTTTTGAATAGTCCGTTTTAGTTGGAGGCACCTAAGTTGCATCATTTGGCTTTTATGAGCTCAAGTTCAAGCATAAACCAGGGCGCGGAGCGAGAGAAGGAAACAAACCTGTGTCTTTGTGGAACGAGGGAGTTCCACAAAGGGGAACTCTTTGTGGCCCCCCACAATTGGATTGTGAACGTCCATAAGGGAGTAAATTTGTAAAACAGTTAAGACAGTCTAAGTTGATGCCCTTAATATTGCGGGAAGAGATAAGACATGGGAACTTGGTGACAAAAAGAATTACTTCCTGTATGTTCCCCTAAATTCATGTTAATTCCAATACATTCACCTTATTTATTTCACCTAATTCCTGTTATGGTCTGAAATTCCACTGAATTCCTACAAAATCTAGTAAATTATTGTATACTCCCTTTAATTTCTATTAATTCCCCTTGCATATTTTAGAGCAGAGACCATTTGATTACACCCAGGCGTTGTTGTTGGTTAGCAGAAGAAAAAAACTATAACAATTTTTACAGATGTTATATAACTATGCTGATGTGGTTATGATGATATTATTAGAATTCCCTAGTAATATTGTTTGTCTGTAATCAATAACTTGTCTGTTCTGTTGCAGCGACCATTCTGTCCTGTGGATGGATCATTTATTTAACATACTACAACTCCCGCAACATTGGCCTGATCCTCACCCTGATCATCAACAGACTTTACAGAGAAAGCTACATCCACATTGGTAAGTCATCTGATGTTCAAGAATCCTTTCGACAAAGGAGTTGCCTTATGAAGTTGTCAATGTCCCTAACGTATCCCCATCTGTCCGCAGGCTCCTTCTCTTTCTCCGTGCTGTCAGGGAAAGTTATGTTCAGGGACGTCTACTTCATCAATCAGGACATGTCTATCAGGTAACAGCGCTGTTCCTTGCCTGTCCCTTTAACACAGTGGTCCCCAACCTTTGCTGTACCGCGCACCGGTTTAATGTCTTACTATATTCTCACGGCCCGGTGTAGCAGATAAAAATAAAATGATATGATCGACCTTAAAAACTGTTGTATTTTCTCTATGATAATAAAAATGACCGTAAATCCACTGTGTAATCATGTGCAACTTTATTAGTGACGTCCCTGTGACGTTTAAACATACCTTCAAAACAAGACACAACACAAATGCAAAGTGTATGAAAATACTCGTGACTCACAGCAGGACTGAATCAATGGGTGCAATTGGTCAATTGGTTGTCATCACTGCAGAAAACCCTGCTTCACACAGATGCAATGTTGGAAATGGCAACAGGGCTTCCAATGCTGTTGTGGCGATCTCAGCCATGACTTTAATCCGGAAAAACGTCAGAGTTGATGTCTCAAACATACGTTTAAGACCGGCGTCATTTGCGATCTTAAGCAGTTGATTTTTTTTTTTTTTTAAGCGGGATGTATCACGTGACCTACTGTGTCTAGGACTTGACATCCTTCAAGTGAGATGGATGTAACAAAGATTCCGGCCACGTTTCAAAATAAAACATCATTAAGACTCAGACAATGAATCAAACAAATTATGTGTATTTTTTCTTTCTGTGTGGCCCGGTACCAAATGACTCACGGCCCGGGGGTTGGGGACCACTGCTCTAACATATTGCCCACTGCTCTCCTCACTCATGTTGTTTATGTCCAGGATACAGGATGGCTTTGTCATCTTCCGCTGGTGGAAAAAGTACAACCCAAAACAGAAGCAGCACGGTGAGGAGAGCACACGCTGGTCTGAACTTATGTAGGTTGTTGTTGATGAAGGAAGGCATCCTCAAAGGTCTGACTCCTTTCTCAGACCCCAAGGCAGAGACCAGGCTGTATGTGACAGTCAATGGCTTGGAGCTTCACGTCTACAACCGCACCGCCCTCTACTCCCACCTGCAGGAGATGTTTGGACTAGAACCAACACTAATAGCAACGGAGAGTGACGGGGAGATTGGACAAGGAGATACAACCAAAAGGCTGAAAAGGTAAAGAGTCCTGCTGGTGGTGAGGTGTATTATAACTGTTTCTCTGGTGTCTTCTTTCAGGATTATAATTGGAGGTCACCTCCAGCTCCTAACCAGACTCTGATGATCTTCTCCCTGTCCAGTGTCAACATCGAGACGGAGAGTCGTGACCCCACTTCCTCCTGGCGCTCTCTCATCCCTGTCATTAAAGTCAACATCAGCACTGTGAGTTCCTGCAGACATTCTTGTAGATGTTCTTGCAAATTCATGGAGGAGTGATTGTGTCTTGGTCTACCCTTCCTCTCCTTTTCCCCTTTTTCTTCTACTACCTTGTCCTCACATTTTCTCTCATCAGGGTCGTCTGGCCTTTGGAAACCACTACCTCCCACAGACTCTATGTGTCAACTTTGAGGACGCCTTCCTGACTTATGCCACCAAACCTCCATCCAGCCACCTGGACCAGTTCATGCACATTGTCAAAGGTTCTCTGGAGAATGTCAGAGTCATGCTGGTTCCTAGTCCACGCTACCTGGGAATGCAGATTGATGAGTAAGTCCACATCTACTATCACCTCAAAGCATCCAAACCATCTGTTTGAAGTCACTAAAGGCAGGTTCCCTTCAGACCCCCCCGCCTGATGGGAGAGGGCTTTGTGGTCCTACAGTCCAATGATGTGGATATTTACTACTACCAAGATGAACCAGGTACTCGGCTCTCGGTCGGCTCTCGGTCGGCTCTCGGTCGGCTCTCGGTCGGCTCTCGGTCGGCTCTCGGTCGGCTCTCGGTCGGCTCTCGGTCGGCTCTCGGTCGGCTCTCACTCCACACTGTAACTTTACTGTAGCTGGTGTTTGGCTTACTCCTGTAGGTTTGGTCCCAGTGGAGCAGGACGGTGTTGGGGGAGCAGAGACCTGCAGTGAGGAGGACCTGCTTCAGGACTTGCCCCCCTGCTGGGGGCTGGACATAGTCTGTGGGAAAGGAACAGACTTCAATTACGGACCATGGGCCGATCGTCAAAGGTGGGTTGGACCTGCAACTACTCAGATGGGGCTCACCTTTCAATTTCAATAATTCTGTTGTCGGTCCTGTTCCTGTCCCTCAGGGACTGTTTGTGGAAGTTCTTCATCCCAGCTGACTACCAGCCCATGAGGGTAACCCAGGTATCCCAGCCTGGAAAACCCAGACAGATCCAGGCCTTTGAGCTCCGGATGAACATCATTGCTGATGCCACCATTGATCTGCTCTTCACTAAAAACAGAGTCAGTTTTTCCTCCTATGTCTTTCTACAACCCTCTGTTGGTTAATTGTTGTAAACAGTTGTTCACTGTGGAGTGAATTCTAATTAGCAGCATGAATTAGAAAGTCAGTTATTCTGCATCAATAATGTGCTAATCTGACAATAGTCTGTCTTTCTTTACCGTGCTTTTACTAGGAAACCAATGCCATCCATGTGAATGTTGGCGCAGGCTCCTACCTAGAAGTCAACATTCCCATGACTGTGGGGGAGAATGGTAGGATTGCTCACCCCTCCAGATCAAATGATTTTCAATGAGACTGAAACCCTATATTATTAGAATTATACAAAGATGGAGATTTTAGTTCTTGTCTTCCTCCTCCCCTATTTCTTCTTGGTTCTTTAGTTGATTTAAAGTCCAGAGAACACACTATACCTTCTCTGCATCTGAACTAACACTGGCAACTGTCTAGGAGTTCTGGTGCGGTTTGTGAAAGTTGATGATTTTAGCACTGTGTTTGTGTACTGGCCTCCAGGCTACTCTCTGACCATCAAAGGTCAGCTGCTGCACGTGGACGCCACCAGTAGCATGTTGTACAGAACTCTCCTGGAGGCTGAGATGTTGGCTGTGAGTAAATTAGTTGGTGGACTAGTCCATCTCCTCAGGTCACCTGTCACCTGACCCTGTCGTCTTTTTAGTTCCACGTCATAGCAAGCTATCCCCGGGTGTGGAACATGCCCCAGTCGTGGCAGTGTGAGATTGAGGTATACAAGGCGACGTACCACTTCATATACGCCCAAAAGAACTTCTTCACCGGTAAGACTCTACATAGGTTGTCGACAAGACAACTACTGGCTGGTTCATCTTCAACTCATGCCGGTGTCCACCTTGATCATCTACTCCCGAAGACCTGATCCAGGACTGGGCCAGTGACAGTGCCCCAGACATCTACTCCTTTGTGCCCTACTCCTGGAACTTCAAGATCCTCTTCCACCAGTTTGAGATGATCTGGGCAGCAAACCAGCACAACTGGATTGACTGTTCCACCAAGCAGCAGGAAAATGGTGAGTGTCTCCTTCCTACGGACTATTCACCGAGTGCGGACTGTTGACCAGGTATAAACCATCGACCGAACGCGGATGACCAGGTACAGACCATCACTGGCCACACTCTCTTAATTTTATGGAAAGACACCCTTTGGAGACATCTCCCAAAAAGCTGGTCAGCTACAAGAACACCATACTGCTATGGTGAATTTAACAAAACACAGTTTTCAGTTGTAGGAGTTCGCAGAGGTCATTTTGTTCATCTTCTAACTGTGAAAATGGTGTTAATGCGACTATTCTCTTACAGTTTACCTGGCTGCCTGTGGTGAGACCCTCATCATAGACTTCACATTGCCCTTCACTGAGTTTGTTCCATCCACCTGTCATACTCGCTTTACCCTAAAGGCAAGGCTGCTGAACATTCAGTGTTGTTTATTCATTCTTGGAGTAACTGTTCCCCTTCTTCTCTTGGTCAGTACAGTTGTGGACAAAACTATTAGCCCTCCTACAATGGCAGATGGACAAAAAAATCTCTCAAGTTTCTCCAGATTTGATGGTTTTTTTAGCATGGATATTTTTTCTTCAGGTCAACCCACATGTTTTTATTGGATTTAAATCAGGGCTTTGTGCAGGCAATTTGATGACATTTAACTTGGTCGTATGGAGATAGAAGGTGCTTCACCAAGAGACGTGTGCTAGGATCGTTGTCATGATGGAAGATGAAGCAACGACTTAGGCCAAGTTTCACTGCTGACTGCTAACGGTTTTCCTTCAAATTCTCCACATATTTTTCTCCATTCGTGATTCCTTGTTCTTTGGCAAGATTTCCAGTTCCAGATGCATTAAAGCATTCCCACAGCATCATACTTTGACAGCCGTGTCGCATTGTGGGGACGGTGTTCTCTAAATTGAACGGCTCTCCCTTTTTTTCTTTCAAACATAAGCAGTGTCTCAGACATGCTTCAAGTATGAGTTATTCTTCTCCAGGTTGTCTCGAGCATACTTCAGTCTGGCTTCAAGGTGTCTTTTCTTTAAAAGTGGAATTCATCTTGGTCTGCAAACTCCTTTCCCGTGGAGAGATCTAGTGATAGCCTTTTTAGAGACTAAGATTCCTGATGTGGCCAAGTCATCCGCCAGTGTCTTGGCAGTTGTTCTGGGGTCTTTAAACACATCTTTCACTAGTTTGCTTTCCAGTGTTTTTGAAATATTTTGCTTATTACTTCTGCCGGGCTTGTTCTGGACAGTGTAGCTGTCTTTGAATTTCTGGATTACACCTCTCACTCCAATTATAGACATTATTTTTTAGAGGGGGCTTATGATGTCCCTGGTCATTTTAGCTTTTTCTTACATACAAATGTTTTGGTGTGCAAATATAAATAATTTGGTCCTTCTAAAAAATAGCATGTTCAGAAATGCTCTGTTAAAGATTCCTTGCTCTATTGAAATGGTAGTTGGGGAAGCTTGAAGAAACTTTACATTTCATGGGGGGCTAATAATATTGTCCTCAACTATATAATTGGATCTTTCTGTAATGCTGTATTGTCTTCCGGTTCTCTCAGGCAGAGGACACAGACATGCGACTGTCTCTCCCAGAGTGCCACCCCAGCCGCTGCCCCCTCTTCACTCTGGCAAAAGACTACCAGAACATCAAGCTGCCCCCTGACATGTTCATGCCAGGGGACAGCCAAGGTGCTCCTCCTTCCAAAGCCATCAAACATTGTTGGAGGAACATAACCAAGGCAGAGTGAGTTGAACAGGTTAACAGGGCTTTTTCAGAGGTGCTGTTATGGATGGAGATAAAAAATGTCAGATGCCTACATCATCATTGAGAAGGTTTTTATTATCTAGGACAGTTCTCCAGGTCTGCTCTGATTGTTCAGTTTCTATTAACTGGACTTCTTTTTAGAGCTTCAAAGATATTTTCCTTTTCATTAACTGAAGAACTTCAGTTTGGAAAGGCTTTCACACTTTAAGTCCTGTTCCTTAGTCCAGCTGCTGACAACTTAACCCTGTGGAAAATATTTACAGTTGAATCAAGCTCCAGTCAGATACTGCAGTGGACACTCCCAGCTGGTCTGGGGTAAACACTCCATGAATCCACTGACTGACTGGGTGTGATATTTTTGGTTCTTCTTCTTCCGCCATAGAGAGGGCTGGGTGGACTGCTGGAGTGTACCCAACGTCCTGCTCATCATCGACTACACGTGGCATCCCATCTACCCTGAGAAGGCTGACGAGCAACTGAAACAGTCTTGTACGTCACTGATTAACAGCATTCAGTTGTTCTTATTGCCATAAGAACAACTATGGTTGTAACACCCTGAAGACTACTGTGCTTTTTGCTCCTTTTGTGCTAGTTTCTGAGATGGAGGAATCCATGCTTTCGGCCCTGCGACCCCCTGAACAATCGTCAGTTCTGCACCATGCCCCATCCTCTTCATCTGCTCCCAGCCGGCACCCCACTGATCCCTTGCAGCTGCCTCCAGACCGGCTTCATGTGGAGATGGAGATGTCTCCAGATTCTCAGATCATCCTTTATGGTCCTCTGCTCAGAGCTCTCATCTCTATTAAGGTAAAAATCTCTTTGGGTCAGGATTTTGGAGCATTTCAAGGAATAAAAACTAGAAAACTTCGGCATTTTGCAATGAAACCAGAAACATCTTTTTTTTTTTTTATTTTTGGAACAGGAAAGTAATGGTAACTAGTAGCGGTGTGTAGATTAATCACTTTGGATTGGTTATCGATCTGTGACCTACCCGATTTGTACTGAGTGTACTGGTCAAAAAACCCCTGATCGATAATGCAGTAAAACGGTCCAATGTTATGGATTTTCACACGTCTATGGAGTGGAGACACAACGTCACTTGTGTGTAAACTGACGTGGGCTGATTTGATTGAAGTTCAGGTAGTGGTTATTAATCTGATCTTAGCAACTTGGCAGACAACACAGATGAAACTTAAAGCGTTTCTCATTTAAAAGGATGCTTTGAACATCATTTGTTTTTGTTTTTTTTTTTTTTTTTTTTTGTTTTTTTTTTAAGAAGGATGGAAAGATAGATAAAAGCAACCCAATTTGCTGACTCTTTAGAGCGACAATCGAATACACTGGAGGTCCAACAAACCTTAGCAGTCATCTGGAGAGACGGCAGAGTGAGACTGATGACTGAGTGACGATGATGGTGACGCTGGCGTGGCAGGAACGACAGAGTAGTCAGAGGACTGGACAGAATATATTATAAAAGTTTTTCCAACTGCAGTTCGGCAATAACTCGACAATGTCCAAGGCAGTAACGGAATCTATCCTCGTTATATTACAAAACAATGTCCTGTTTCACACTCTGGTTACAGGAGTGCTGTCTATAGCTAAACCTTTCTAAAACTGTATACATGTATTTCACTAAAATAAGTCACCAGATTGGGATATACTTAATGGAGATGAAATACAAATTGTCAATCAGTATAAATATCTTGGGTTAATATTAGATTCACAGCTCTCCTTTAAAGGCCATATTGATAAATTGTGTAAAAAAAAAAAAAATCAGGTTAAATCTTGCAAATGTTAATGCAATTCAGAAGGAAATGCCAGATAAAGCTGAAAAAGTGCTTCTTGCCTTTTAACATCATGGCCAGGGGACTACAGATGAAAACTAGCCTTTGGCTAATTCTTTTTTTATTTAACCATGTGTTTATGAAATTGCACTTTCCTCTTTTAAATAAACTAAAACTTAAAAAGACTTGCAGCTGTATAGTGTCGTTGAAAGCGGAGTTGCTAATCTTTATTTAAAAAACTAATCAAACTGAACCGAATCAAACTGGATCGATCTTTTAATATTTTTTATGAATTGTTCCTAAATTGGATCGTAGCCTATGAATCGGATCGTTATGTGAGTGAAGAGTCACACCCCTAGTAACCGGTTATTGTCAGTTTTATTTCTTTCTTAAACATCATGTGTAGCCTACAATCAAAGTTATTGGTCTCCTAAAAGGTCTATGGTAGCTTACAAAGACCCGATAAGGTTTACTTCCTGTGACCTTTGCTGACTAAATGGAGGTGGATCATCAAACTATATGGGGAGGACTGACTACCAATTATCATTAGAAGGCATGTCAAAGGCAACAATAAGTAAATATTGTGGTCTGTCAATATGGAAAATGTTAGTTTAAGACATCGTATCAATATATTTGTCAATGTTAATGATGGGGTCTGTGAAACTACCGTGGCTTCCATACCACAATGGTACGATCACCGTTTAAATCTGTTGTTGTCCAGTTTTCAGCTGGCATCGGCCACTTTCTTAGTGATGAGTCGTTCTAGTGTTCTTTTCCAACAGTCCCACTCCTACTACTCCTCCACGACTCCAACTAAATTAGGGAGAGGCCTGATTGTTATTATTGAACTCTCCTTCGCCAAGTGCAGCATCAGCCACTCAATGGTTTTCCCACCTCAGCTGAGAGCTCACCGCATCCCCACCATCACAGACTAGTTAACAATATTGTAGTTATTTGTATTGGGTTAATTGGCTAATTCTATATATTTTTTCTCTTCTTGCGACAAATTGTTAAGTTTAACCTGGCAACAATCAAGTCTAAATGCAACAGTAAGGTATGTGGAGGCCGTATTAACGATGGAATTTGCAGCAACTTTTCCATCTGTATGTGTACACAGTGGCTACAGAAAGTAGTTAGACACCTTTAAATTTTCACTCTTTGTTTCAGTGCAGCCCTTTGCTAAAAATCTAAAAAGTTAATTTTATTTCACATTAATGTACACTCAGCACTACATCTTGACGTAAAAAAACAGAAATGTTGAAATTTTTGCAAATTTAAAAAAAGAAATATCACATGGTCATATGTATTTAGACCCTTTGCTGTGACACTCATATTTAACTCACATGCTGTCCATTTCCTCTGTACCTCCTTGAAATGGTTCTACTCCTTCATTGAAGTCCAGCTGTGTTAATGCTGCTCACAGATTGGACTTGATTAGGAAAGGCACACCTGTCTATATAAGACCTTACAGCTCACAGTGCATGTCAGAGCACATTAGAATCATGAGTTTGAAGGAACTGCCCAAGGAGCTCAGAGACAGAATTGTGGCGAGGCATAGATCTGGCAAAGGTTACAAAAGAATTTCTGCAGCACTCAATGTTCCTAAGAGCTCAGTGGCCTCCATAATACTTAAGGGACTGGTTGTCATTGAAGGAAAGATGAATGCGGCCAAGTAGAGATATCCTGGAAGAAAACCTCTTCCACAGGGCTCAGAAGCTCAGACTGGGCCAAAGGTTCACCTTCCAACAAGACAATAACTCTAAGCACACAGCTTAAATGAAGGACTGGCTTCAGAACATCTATGAACATTCCTAACTGGCAAAGCCAGAGCCCTGACATAAACCCGATGAAGCATCAGTGGAGAGACCTGAAAATTGCTGCGCCGACATTCACCATCCAACCTTACGGAAACTCGAACCAACAAACTCGAACCAGTCTGGCTGTACAAGCTCAAAAGGCTGCTTCCACTCAATACTGAGCGAAGTGTCTGAATACTTATGATGATGTGGATTTTTTTTAATACATTTGCAAACAATTCTACATTTCTGCTTTCTTTCAAGATAGAGTACTGACTTCTGGTGGCGCCCAACACGGCAAGACAGCATAGTTACTGAGCTAAGGGCATTAGCCTTTAATTCAATCTATTTTGCTCTTCATCATTACACAAAAACGAACAAATACACTGCGCTTCAAAGATTAATGGGGTAAAAAGGCAAAAAAGGAGGACATGGGCAACGGAATAATTCCGACAGAGGAATGGATGGGGAGACTGAAGCTGGAGAATCCTGAAGACAAGATGGAGGCGGCAAAGAGACTAGTGGAGTCAATGCACAAGGTGGTAAAAGAAGCTATGACTTTGGGGATGGCAGCAGTTCAAGCTGAACTGAAAAACAATTTTCTAGAATGAGGAAAAAGAGGAACAAAAAAGGAAAGACTATGTACTCGTTACAAAAACATTACGGGACAACAGTGTATATACTTCCAGACCCCACTGACCAGAATGCGGGTCTTTTTTGAAAGTGGCCCTGTAACATACACTCACCGGCCACTTTATTAGGTACACCATGCTAGTAACTGGTTGGACCCCCTTTTGCCTTCAGAACCGCCTCAATTCTTCGTGGCATAGATTCAACAAGGTGCTGGAAGCATTTCTCAGAGAGTTTGGCCCATATTGACAAGATGGCATCACAAAGTTGCCACAGATTTGTCGGCTGCACATCCATGATGCGAATCTCCATTCCACCACATCCCATAGATGCTCTATTGGATTGGGATCTGGTGACTGTGTAGGCCATTTGACTACAGTGGACTCATTGTCATGTTCAAGATATTTCCAGCTTTATGACATGGCGCATTATCCTCCTGAAAGTAGCCATCAGAAGTTGGGTACATTATGGTCATGAAGGGATGGACATAGTCAGCAACAATACTCAGGTAGGCTGTTGCATTGCAGTGATGCTCAGTTGGTACCAAGGGGCCCAAAGAGTGCTAAGAAAATATTCCCCACACCATTACACCACCACCACTAGCCTGAACCGTTGATACAAGGCAGGATTGATCCATGCTTTCATGTTGTCAATGCCAAATTCTGACCCTACCATCCGAATGTCCCAGCAGAAATCGAGACCCTATCAGACCAGACAATGTTTTTCCAATCTTCTATTGTCCAATTTCGATTAGCTTGTGCAAATTGCAGCCTCAGTTTCCTGTTCTTAGCTGAAAGGAGTGGCACCCGATGTGGTCTTCTGCTGCTCTAGCTCATCTGCCTCAAAGTTCGACGTACTGTCCGTTCAGAGATGCTCTTCTGCCTACCTTGGTTGTAACGAGTGGTTATTTGAGTCACTGTTGCCTTTCTATGAGCTCGAACCAGTCTGGCCATTCTCCTCTGACCTCTGGTATCAACAAGACATTTCCGCCAACAGAACTGCCACTCACTGGATATTTTTTTCTTTTTCGCACCATTCTCTGTAAACCCTAGAGATGGTTGTGCATAAAAATCCCAGTAGATCAGCAGTTTCTTAAATACTCAGACCAGCCCTTCTGGCACCAATAACCATGCCACGTTCAAAGTCACTCAAATCACCTTTCCTCCCCATACTGATGCTCGGTTTAAACTGCAGGAGATTGTCTTGACCATGTCTACATGCCTAAATGCATGTGATTGGCTGATTAGAAATTAAGTGTTAACGAGCAGTTGGACAGGTGTACCTAATAAAGTGGCCGGTAAGTGTATATCAGTGCTAAACAAACAGCAGATGGCCTTCGGAAGAGATGATACGCTGTGGACGGGATCTCCGCCAAAAGCAAAGACATCACTGGGCGCAGTTTCTGCCCTGGCAAACAACTGAGATTCGATCTGGCGCAGAAAAATGCCAGACCAACAGAACAACTCCAGGAACAGACCCTTCTATTTGATTTTTAATTTTTACTTTCATACTTTTTGTTTTTCACACCTGGAGGCCCCACCATGTGGCCAGTTCCTCATTGACTAAAAGCTTTATTCCTGATGGAAGTTCAGTTTACTGTGTTACAGTACAGTTCATTGTGTTTTTGTGTTCTACACTGTTTTGTTTACCACCACTGGTCCAGGGCGTTAGAAGATATCTGTTTTAAGGGAAAAACTGATGCATTATTAACACTATAACATATTGTCTTTGAATGTAAATGGGCTGAATAACCCAATTAAAAGAAGCAAAATGATAGTTAAAATAAATATGTAGAAGGTGAACGTGGCATTTTGCCATGAGACACACCTCTCAGATAGTGAACATGGAAAATGGGATTTAGGAAGACCTTCTTATATAGAAAAGAAAAAAGGAGGGGAGTAGCAATATTAATTTAAAAGGCTATTAAATTTGAACTCATTCATTCATTGATCTTCTTCCGCTTGTCCGTTGCCGGGTCGCAGGGGCAGCTGGCGCCACCCAAATCACATTGCACCATATTGTGAGCTTTCCACTGAGTGGTGTGCCCACAAGAAGGGATGTGAGGTGGGACAGTGCTAAATTTGAACTAATCTCTCAAATTATGGAAGATCAATATTATTGATATTGAAGATTTGTCTTTGTAAAGGGAAGAATTGACCTAAAAGAGGTAACACTACTTAATGTCTATGCTCCTCCTGGGAGCAACATAGCCTTCTTCAAGGGGGTGTTTGAATTGATTATCAGAAACATGTGGAACTCTTATTTGTGCAGGGGATTTTAATCTATTTCTGAATCCCTCTTTAGATACAACAAACAGAACAAGAAAAGGGAATTTGGTTGTGTGTTGTGTTTTAATAAGACAGTTAAAGAGTAAGGTCTTATTGATGTGTGGAGGGCCCTAAATGGTTCAACCCCAGGATATACCTTCTTGCAAGACACACTGCCCACTCAAGGCTTGACCACTTCTTCACGTATAATAAAGCTCTACACAGGCTGAAATATTGTGAATAGGACAGAGAGATTTATCAGACCGCTCAGGGATTTATTTAAACTTACATTTAGATAGTAAACAGCGAAAAACTCTGTGGCGACTCAACACAGGCTTGTTAAATGATCCACCATTTATAAATTCAATGGAAAAGGACTTGGCATTATACATACAGGGAAATTATAATGAATAAGTAAACCCTAGCATACTTTGAGATGCAGCTAAAGCTGTTCTCATTGAGAAGATTATAGCCAAGACAGCAGTATTCAAAAAGAAAAAAAATCTAACCAATCTCTCAAAATCTAAACAGTCTGCAGGAAAAACAGAGATCTGGAGCAAAGGCTCATAACAAATAAAGATTCTTCCATTATTCAACTATTCAGATATACTAAGTAGGAAATAGACAAAATATAGGGTGAGGAGGTAGATAAAATAAGGTATACATAAGGTTCACATAACAAAGATATAATGAGGCTAGCCATAGGGCAGCAAAACTGTTAGCCTGGAAGCTCAGAAAACAACAGGCAGAAAATACTATCCACAAGATTAGAGACCCAATTACAAATTACAAAACTGCTACTGATCTGGATGGGATACAAGTAGCATTTGAAAAATATTACAAATCTTTGTCATCTCAACCAGAACAGGTCAGTAACCAAACCATCACTGACTTCTTGAGCTCCTTAGATTTTTTTTTTATACTAGGAAAATAAGCTAATGACAAACCTATTTCACCAATAACAAAGGAAAAAATAGGTGAAGCCATGTCTAGTCTGAAAACCAGTAAGTCACCTGGTACAGATGGTTTCCCCAGAGTGGTACAAGTCAATGAAAGACCACCTCCTGTTGGAATCTAGTTTTAATTATATTTTGAATGGAACACCACCTCGCTCTTGGAGAGAGGCCTTTATATCACTGATCCCTAAAGAAGGCAAGGACGGAATGGACTGTAAAGGGTGCAGACCTATTAATAATAATAATAATAAATAATAATAGTACATTTTATTTATAAGCATCTTTCAGACACACAAAGACACTGTACAGGTTATACATAAAACATACCAAAGTACAATTGAATAAAAAAAGAAGAGAGGGGTTAACATAAGGGAAAGAGGAGAGAAAGAGAAAAGGAGCAGAAGTCGATTGCTAAGGGAAAGCGTTGAGTCTGGATTTGAAGAGCCATAGTGACTCAGTGTTACGGATGTCTGGGGGGAGAGTATTCCAGAGTTGGGGAGCAGAGCGACTGAAAGCTCTACTCCCCATAGTAATGAGGTGGGCAGAGGGAACAGTTAGGAGGATGGAGGAGGAGGAACGAAGGGAGCGAGCAGGAGTAGAAATGGAGAGAAGACTGGACAGATAAGGGGGGGTGAGAGAGTGGATGGCCTTAAAAGTGAGGAGAATCATTTTAAAGTTGATTCTTAGATTTATGGGGAGCCAGTGGAGATGTTTTAGTACGGGGTGATATGCTGGAACGATTGGGTTTTGGTTATGATGCGAGCAGCTGAGTTCTGGACCAGTTGGAGTTTATGGAGGGATTTCTGAAGGAGACCAAAGAGGAGAGAGTTACAGTAGTCAAGTCAAGAGGTGACGAGACTATGAACAAGAATTGAGGTGGAGTGGGAGGTGCCTGGGAGTAAATTTGGGAGTAAATTTGCCTAAAGACATGTCACAATTATTCAACATGAATTATAACTGCATCAGCAAAAAATATATATGATGACCTTGATGGTTGGGGACTGCATCCCCTTGACTTTAGTAGCATAATCAGATCAATAAAAATTAATATCCTCCCTAGGTTACTATATCTTTTCTTATCACTGCCAGTAAATGTCCCCCCAAAACAATTCAGAGATTGAAATAACACAGGAAATGTGGTTGAGTGCATGTGAGGCACAGTCTACTTCCACCAACTCTTGGACTTGGAGAGACTTTTGTTGGAAAACCCTAATTTGCTTTTTTATAACACAGAAACAGAAGTCCAAACAGATTGGTGTTCAAATGGCCTGCTGGAGGGAATGTGGAGAGGTATCTGCCGATTAGGCCCACATTTTTTGGTTTAGTCCCCCATCCAGTTTTTTTCTGGAAGGAGGTGTCAAAAATAATTTCAGAAGTCTTGTGCTTGAATATCAATGTGTCATTCTCATCTCTTTTCCTTGGAAATATATCAGATGGACTAAGTAAAACTGATGCTTATCTTCTTAAAGTTCTGCTGGCTGCAGGTAAAAAGGCCATTACAAGATGTTAGCTTCAGAGAAATGCCCCCACTGTAGATAGGTTCATTATTGTTGTAGAGCAGTTGTACGTTCTAGAACTACTTATTCAATTTGACTCCATTAAGACCTGGGTGAAAAAAGATGGCAGAAATGGCATTTAGCTTATTTAGCCCATGAAGGAAGTACAGACCATGTTCAATGATATTACATCTGTTTATTGTTTAAAAAAAAAAAAGAAAATCTGGGGCGTGGTCTACCTGTCACCATGTGAGACGCGTTTCTTCGTTGCTCCTTGAGTTTGTGACTATTTTTAATATTTTTAGCGCTTTTTAATGATAGAAACCTGTTGATACCTTTTTGCTTATTTCCCTGGAGTGGTTTTCTGAAAACTTCTTGCATTCCTGAGTCAATTATGTCATCTACTCGCCCGAAAACAGAGCCATCTCGAGTAGGCCGCACAAAAGCCTCGACCGCGACCAGTCCTGATTGCCCACCAAAACAAGACGCTAACTTTCCCGACTGGGACCGTCTCGAGATATGTGGAAAAATTGAAGAGTTGGAGAACAAAGTTGAGCCTAGACTAAAGCAGCTGAAAGACCATGACCAGACCGTGCTCGAACTGGAGCGCGCATGCACTGACAACGGCACCGAACTGTCCAAGGTAGACTCAGCGGTGAATTCACTTAAAGCCCAGGTGAAATTACTGAACGACAAATGCGAGGACCTAGAGGGGAGGTCGAGGAGAAATATTGTTTGCTTGATTGGTGTCCCGGAAGGCGTAGAGGGCCCTCGTCCGACCAACTTTATTTCAAAGCTCCTCAAGGAGATGCTGAAGCTGGATGAGACGCCCCTGCTTGACCGAGCGCATCGCACTCTCCGTGCGAAACTTAAAGCTGAAGAAGCGCCACAATTCTCTACGAGGGGAAAAAGCTTTTCATCTTCCCTGACTACACTGCATCCATCTCCAAGAAACGCGCCGCCTTTGCAGGGGTGAAGCGACAGCTTCACTCCCGCCCAAACATAAAGTTTGGGCTTCTATTCCCGGCCGTGTTGAAGATTACGCTTCCAGGCGGATCAACACACCCATTCGTCAACCTAGACTCAGCCATGGAGTTTGTTTACAGAAATATTAAGAAGTCTGTTACTCCAGATGCTGTGTTCTAAAGCCCGGCGCACATGGGGAGGATTCGGCGCGCGCCGAATGCTCAGCGCCATCCGCGCGCGCTTATAGTACACGCGCACACGATGAGAATTCGGCTCACGTCTCGCTAGTAATTAGTTGATTTAATTTTAATGTTGTCTTATCTCCACAGCTTATTTCTGTGGAAATTTTGGGAATAATGAAAACAAAATGATGTCAAATGTGACAAAGTGAATATAAATTTTTCAATTCTCACAAAATAAAACATGGAGAAGTGAAACACCAAATACTACTAGTAATTTTTTCAGAAGACTGTATACCTCATAGTAAACAAACTATTTGTATTCTTCATGAAGAACAATCATATATATATTCATAGTCAACTATCTATAATTGACTATTCCTTCCATGTAATTTGCCCATAAAAAATGTTTATCATGATATAGATTTAGGACAGGACAAGAACTCCACCATCTTCAACAATTAGGGGGGGATGTTGTCTTTCTTCAGGAGACTCATTTAAAAGTTTCTGACCATTCTAAACTGTGCTGTAGGTGGGTCGGTCAAATGTTTCACTCGTCTTTCCAGGGTAAAGCTAGAGGGGTCGCAATCCTGATTCGGAAGAAGTGAAATTGATTTCACTTCTTCTGACATATTTTCTGACACTAATGGAAGATATTTAATCGTTACTGGACAATTATGTAATTCCCCTGTTGCTCTCATTAACATATATGGCCCCAATTGGGATGACGAGGCCTTCTTCAAGTCAGTATTTTCTAAACTAACCAACATGCCCTCATACCGCCCCATACTTGGAGGTGATTTTAACTGCTGGATCAATCCAACGTTAGATCGCTCTTCCACCAGAAATGTATCTACTTCAAAATCAGCCAAAGTCATTAAATCCTTCATGGATGGATTTTCCATGTCAGATCCTTGGCGCGTCTTTAATCCTACAAAGAGAGCGTATTCTTTCTTTTCTAATGTGCACCACACCTTTACAAGGATTGATTACTTCCTGTTAGACAGCCATCCTTTATCATCTGTACATTCCTGCTCTTATGATGCTATTGTAATATCGCATCATGCACCCGTTATTCTGGAACTCCAATTTGAAGTCTACAATGCTGCACGTCCTCCTTGGCGTCTTAATACACGGCTGCTGTCCAATGAAAATTTTGTTATCTTTATCTCACAGCAAATTGACTATTTTCTATCACTAAATACAACCCTGGATGTCTCCAAGTCTGTAATTTGGGAGACCCTAAAGGCCTTTTTAAGGGGGAAATGATTTAGTTTTCATGCTATGAAAGCAAGCTTAGGAAGAAAAAAATGTCGGAAGTGAAAAAACAAATAGCTCAGATTGACAATATCTATGCTCTCTCCCCATCACCTGATTCTTTTAAAGAACGGCTTTCATTGAAGGCAGAATATGATGTGTTGCAAAGCAAGTTGACTACTCGCTCATTCTTTACGACAGGCAGCATCCTCTCACCTAATACCTCAAATCAGAACCTCATCTGGTGTTACATCAGATCCTAAATTAATTAATGAAGACTTCAGACAATTCTATATGTCTCTATACTCCTCTGAACATGCAACCGACTCTTTATCCCTTGACAATTTTTTTTTAGCTTTCTCAATATTCTTAAAGTGGATCCTGAATCAGTTAAGACTTTGGAAGAGCCGATCACTATTGCTGAACTTAGACAAGCAGTTTTTTTCCATGCAGATGGGGAAGTGTCCAGGCCCGGATGGTTTTCCGATAGAATTTTACAGGAAATTTCTTGACAAATTAGACCCAATTTTATTAGATATGTTAAACAAATCTTTTTTGACATCTAAACTACCACCAACTCTAATGCAGGCTACAATCTCACTTATTTTAAAAAGACAAGGACCCCCTACTGGCCACAAGTTATCGACCCATAAGTTTGTTATCTGTTGACCTAAAACTTCTATCCAAACTTCTTGCCATGCGCCTTGAATCAGTTCTCCCGTTCATCATCTCGCCGGACCAGACTGGATTCATTCGTGATAGATACTCTTTTTCTAATCTGAGGCGGCTTTTTAACATCCTTTACAATCCCTCCCCATCAGGCATACCTGAAGTCTAAATTTCACTAGATGCAGAAAAAGTCTTTGACTGTGTTGAGTGGGACTACCTTTTTTATACCCTACAGAAGTTTGGTTTTGGTTATAAGTTTGTTTCCTGGGTGAGACTGTTATACACTTCACCAACAGCATCCGTTAGAACCAATAATATCTTTTCTGATAATTTTCCCCTCAAGTGCTCATCCCGACAAAGCTGTCCCCTTAGTCCCCACTTGTTCGCCATCGCAATTGAACCCCTTGCTATAGCTCTTCGATCTCACCCTTGCATTAGAGGAGTAATCAGGTATGGCGTTGAGCACACTGTCTCGCTGTATGCAGATGATCTTTTAATGTATATTTCAGACCCCTCAACGTCAATCCCGATTATTCTAGACACATTCACCTCTTTTGGCCTTGTGTCTGGTTATAAACTTAATCTGACCAAAAGTGATCTACCACAGTCATTCTTTTCCAACATAGATAAATTAATAACAGAATTTATTTGGAACAAGAAAACCCCAAGACTAAGCAGATCCTTGCTCCAGAGATCAAAATCCCAAGGAGGTTTGGCACTGCCAAACTTAAGATTTTATTACTGGGCCTATAACTTTAGAGTAATACAGTTCTGGCTTCATCTTGAAGGCTCTGCTTTTCCCCCCAACATGGATAATTATGGAATCCGTGTCTGCTAAACCGGCTTCTCTGTCTGCGCTTGTCCATGCCCCTGTAAGTCACCCCATTTCATCCTATTGAAAAAGCATTGTAGTAAAATCCACTGTGAGGATATGGAGACAATTTAGACGACATTTTGGCTATGGGCATGTCCATCCCTGAATACATTTTGGTCAGACATCTTTGATACTGTTTCACAGATTACATTAGTTTCTTTCACACCTTCTGCAGTAACTGCCTTATTTGGTGTCACCGTCATACCTGCCATACCAAAACACAAGAAGAATCTGGTTGCCTTTGTAACCCTCTTAGCTAGATGTCTCATTCTTATAAAATGGAAATCGCAGACTACACCAACCTGACAGAATGGATTAAGGACATTTTTTATTTTATTAATATGGAGAAAATTCGCTGCACATTGAGGGGATCAACAGCTACATTCAGTAAAACATGGGGGCCTTTTTTCAAGTATGCGCATAAGTTGCCTTTCCCTAAGATCGCGGTCTGACAAACTACCTCTGCACATGATCAGAGATGTTTTAATGTCACGCGCTGTACAGACGTATATGACGTTATTCTTAAGTCTGACATTAATAACTGCCATCTGTGTAACTGTTCAATCCTTCATTCCAAATAGGTGACCTTTGTTTTGTTTTTTTTGTTTGCTTAGTTTGTTTACATATTCATACACAAGTGTTTTGTACACTGTTCTTATTTGTCATGGTTTATATTTAAAAAACATACTTGCTTTGTATAATTGCTATTTATGTTTTGAAAATTCAATAAACAAAGTTTGAAAAAAAAAGAAAATCTCTATAGAGTTTGAAAAAAATAAGATGGGGTGCTGAGTGCACATTGAGAAATAAAATGAACTTTTTCTATTTTAACAAATGGCTTCAATGAAACATCAGTCACAACTTTAAAGGGGTCTCATAACTTGCCGAACCAACAATACTGTTGGTGTCTATGTCTATTAACGCAATGGTCAATGATGTTCTTCCATCACTTCCATCTGATCTACGTTGGAATGACACAGGCTACAGACCTGGGTGGAGATGGAATGCTCAGTCCTAGTCAGGTTTAAAGAACTACCAAAGCCAACCTTAGTGCTGACAGTCAAGCCATTCATTGATCCAAGTCTTCAGACCTGTGTCCTGTTCCATAGGAGAACTACTTTGGTGAGGATGACATGTACACTGACTTTGAGGAGGCAGTCTCAAGTCCGGTGTTGTCCACCTCCTCCTCTTCTGGCCTGGGTTGGTCTCCACTGGGCATGGAGAGCTGTGAAGGGAGAGACACCTCAGACCCTTACCCTCTGGACCTGCGGCCCTGGGACATCACAGTCTACATCAACCTCTACAAAGTCCATGGGCGACTGCCAATCGTGAGTACCAGTGTGTTGTGGAATGCTTTTCCACAATGTACACCTCTCCTGATTCATCCAACACTTCACCACCATGGTGCATTGATTGGAAAGGATGGACCTGTCCACTAACACATTTAAGTCTTTAACCAAGTCTGGTAAGAGTGATTCATGCCTTTGTGCCCTGCAGCACTGCAGCAACGAGGGTCCAGAGGGTCCTTCAGGCTTCCTGGAAAGGCTGTGCTTTGAGATGAAGAAAGGATACAAGGAGACCATGCTGCAGCTTCTCCTCTCTCCCGTACACATCTTTGTCAGTGACAACTACCAGGTACCATTAGAACCCTCCCCAGTCTAAACAGCAAAATTTGACGAAACCTAGAGATTTTTGCGGTATCAAGACTTGCCAATTAATAAACTTATCTGTGAACACCTAAATTTGTCTGCAGCGTCCCACTGCTGATGGCATCCTTAGAGATGGTCATTTAAGTCTGTCTGGGATGCAGATGAGGGCCCACGCCATGTTCTCTGCCGAAGGCCTCCCCATTGGCACTGAAACTCTGGAGTATGCCTGGCTCATCGACATGCAGGCTGGAGACCTGACGGGAAGAGTCACTGTCCCACAGGTGTGTGTCTTTCAGGGCGCCATGAAAGACACACACACACACACATGACCTTTAGAGAAGTCTTTTTTTTAACTTTGGTGTTCCTAGTTTTGGAAAAAATATCCTTCTGCTACTTATCATCCTCACATGATGTAAGATACTTATTTGTTTCTTTTTTGTGCTAATCAGCTGGCCACCATGATAGAATGGGGAGAAATCTTCGTCTTTCATGTCATGTCCCGAGAGTTCCAGCTTGAGCAGCCCAAGGCCACCATCACCTGTCAGCATGGGCTGGACCGCCGCACCTGTGAGGCCAAGGTACACAGTGTTGTCCTAGTACTGAACCAAGGTCTAAACCGAGGTCGTTCCGAACTGCAGTCAGACTGACCGTCTTTGACAAGGTCTCTAACCCTGGAACATGGTTATGTCCCAGTTGACTTGCCTCCCAGGCCACTGTCGGACCTCAGAGGAGCTGAAGTACACCATGACTCGCTTGGCTGTGGATTCCATCGAACTCTTCATAGTGGAGCATGGCTGTGCTGCTAGTATCAAAGTAAAACATCACTGGTGTACTGACTTTGTCAATTGTGTTTTGAAGAGTATATGCTGAGTATTTGTCATGTTTTTGACTTGTTCTTCACAGACGGGTCTTGTTCGAGTAGCCAACTGTAACCTGCACAGCCAGACAGTGGGGGAGGGCATCAGTGCTGTGGTGCATGACGTGAATGTCAGACAGTTCATTGAACAGCAGCAGCCTGGGGACTCCATCAGGACACAGACTGCACAGAGTCAAGGCAGCGGTCAGCCCACTTTGCTGCGAAGGTCCATCTGGCTGGAAGCAGGGTCAGTCAACCTGAGCCTCATCACGGCTGATGTTGCTCTGGCTGCTGATCATCCCGCCAAATGCGCAGTACAGAGGCATTTTCTGGAACTTCATGATGCTCAGACCAAAAGGTTAAACTAGAGAGTCACTGTCTCTCACTGGTTGACTCTAAAGAATCTATGTAGTCTGGGTCTGTTCTACAGGTGGTGAACTACTGTCATTGTTATTGTTTTAGACTGTGGTTCCTGTGGCCTGAAGAGCCGGGCCTCCGGAATAAGCGCAGCAGGAACCACTGCGGGTGCCTAGGTGGCTGCAGGTTCTTTGGAGGCACCAATGTTGGCCTGGACTTCTTTACACTAGAAGAGCTTACACCGTCCTCCTCCTCAGCATTCTCCACCTCCACCTCTGAGTTAGACATGTGCTACGGCCAGAGCTTGTTACACCCTGGGGAGTGGATTGTCACAAAAGAGATACCTAAAGTGGATGGTGAGTTCCTGCTCTGACCCTTATTTGTCACAACCAGATTTTTTCCTAATCATAGTCTCAAACATCAACCCCACATATGTGATTTCATTTCTTTTTATTGATGTTTTCTTTATGATTCCCTCAGGGAGAGTTGCTGGGGCAAAAACAGAGACCCACTCTCCAAGACTACCCCCCGAGCTGCCTAACAGGAGGGGGCAACAACACCTTAGCCTCCAGGTACCGCAGCGATCACACAGCTCGGCCTCCTCATCAGAAGAAAACAGTTCATCCAGTGCTGCGCTGCCCCTGCTGGCTGGAGAGAGAGACACGCCATCCCCCAGCACAGAGGAGCGCCTACTCCCAATGACCGGCAGGAGCCCAGCCGAGTGAGTCATCTTGAACTATTTGTTGTGGTTCTGATCAAACGAACAGTTTTTACCTCCCTTACCTCTCTGCTCCTACTGCAGCACATTGGGGGAGGTGCCGGAACTCGCCATCTCACCCAACAGCTCCCATGAATGCTCCTTAGTGCGCTCCCCCCTCTGTTCCCCCCTGAAACGTCAGTCATCCATTCACTCCAGTCGTCTGGGCAGCACCAAGAGCTTGTCGGCTGCCATGTTCACTGACAAGCCCCCACTTGTGTTGTCCGGTGGTGTCCAGTTCAGCAGTGAAGTTTCCCGCAGCGACGAGAACGTCCTGGACTCTCCTCATCCTCAACGCCGAAGCTACGGCTCCTTCCCCTTTACCCCCTCAGCGGACTCCAACACCTTCCATCAGTATCGCTGGGCTGACTCCAGTATGTCTGTGGCCGACAGCGAGGCCTACTTCTCGGCTGCCGAAGACTTTGAGCCCATCAGCAGCACTGACGAGGGTCCAGGGACATACCCGGGGCGCAAAAAGAGGAGGCAGCAGATGCAGCAACAACAGCAGCTGCCGTACCACATGGAGAACTACAGGTAGGCCTGGGCAAGCCTGGACTAGAGTTCACATGCCAGCCCTTAAATCAGAAAGAGTTTTGGGTTTATACCAAGAGGCATCACATGCTTGTGCCTGCTGATCTGCCGTTAACACAAGCATTTCCCTAATGTAAGATAAATTGAAAGTATAATAATATACATTAGTGATACCAAAAACAGAATACTAGAGATAGAGCTACCAGGCCAAGGAAGAGGTTTATGGATGCAGTGAGGAAGGACATGGAGGTGGTTAGAGTTAAAGATATAGAGGAAAGGGTGAGATGAAAAATGCAGATTTGCAGTGGCAACCCCTGCAGTGGCAACCCTCAAGCCTTAGACTGGAGATACGAGCCAGTCCAAAGTTGTCCCGGTTTGTCTTTGAAGGGGCTTTGTGTTTTTCTACTTTTCTAACTATAATTCTTCCGCTTTTTAGTTATGTCCAAGTTTTGTTCACAGTCAGAGCCATCAGTGAAATTATTTTAAGAATTGATTTCTTTTAGTGTTTTAGTTTCGAGGATTGGTTTTGTTATTTTTTTGGTTTTGCCAAAACCAAAAAAGAAAAAAAAAAAAAGATTTTGTTTGTTTGTTTTTATGTTGTTGTATTGTCTTTGATTGTCATCATTATCATACTCATATTTTGCTCAAGAAAAAGTGGTAACAAACATTCAGTGATCATCAGTTTTCAGTGTTGGTACGAGTAAAACAACATGAAGTGTTTAGAAAGACAACCACAACTACCAGGATAACCCAGGGCCTTCAAACCTGTCTTCAGCCGCAGCTCCATTTACCACAGCGTGGAGGGTCCACTCACCTATGTTCTGAATGGAGAGGTGATCACTGAGCCCCGTACTCAGCCACTGCCCCCCATGCCGCCCCCTCTGTATCCTCAACCTCTGCCCAGCCACACCTCACAGGCCTCCTTTGTCTCGGCCCTGGCCATGGAGGAGGAGAGCTCAACAGAGGCAGAGAAGACTGCTGAGCCTGGACCTGTCACTCGGCAGCCCCAGGTCATGGCCTGCTACCACAGCTATCTGGCTCACTACCAGGTGAAGAACCACTGGAGTCTGGTGTAGGCTCAGGTCCCCTAGAACTCTTCTTCATGTTCTGTCCTGAATGTCTCTGCCAGGTCTCTAATTGGTCCTTCAAGCAGCCAACCAATAAGAGGACTTCAAAGTCTTCCCTGCACCGACCCTTAGACCTGGATACACCCACCATCGAGGAGAGCTCCACCTCTTTTGACCAGCTCTCCGTGCCCAGTTTTAAGGTGCATGTCAGTACAATGTCATTGACAGTCAGTGTATTCATAATGTCAGGTCATCAACATCTGCTCCTACACCAGCTCATCAAGGCTGGTCTGTCAGCCAGTTCTCTCCTGGACAGAAGCGGTCAGCTGATGGGAGACAGTCACAGGTGTGGAACTTCACCACATCCTCCACTCTCCATCTCATTCATTCACACAGCATTTCTGAAATGTCCTGGGGTGCTCCCTCTCCTCTGCAGTGCTCCATACACCCCTCTTGACAGGAGAGCCATGTATAACGCAGATGAGGACACAACCACTGATGACTGGAGCTTGGAGCAGCCACTGGCCCAGACTAGGACCACCGCCATAGTGGAAGTCAAGAGTGCCATCAATGTGGTGCTCACCCCCCTGGTGGCTGAATCACTGGACAGGTAATGGTCAGAGGATTTGCAGTTAGGAGACAGACGGCAGCAGAGAGACAGTCTCCAAGGGTTTATAAAAGGCACTTTAAAATTCTTGAAGTCTTGAACCACAAGAAGGCCTGCACCTAAGGAATGAAGAGTTCTAGTGGGTTCATAGTCTTTAATCATTACCACTATATGGGAGGGTGCCAGATCATGAAGTAGGAGGATTTTAAACTAAATTCTGAAATGTACTGGCAGCCAAGAGCTGCTGTGTTCTGGATAAGATGCACAGTTCTCAGAAAACTGGTTGAGCAATCGGCTAGCAATATATTGCAGTATATTCCAGCCTGGAAGTAACGAAAGCATTGACCAGCTTCTCAGCTGCATGTAGGGAAATTATCTGCCTATCTTTCCTAGTATTAACAAGATGAAATAGGCAGTCTTAGAGGTATGTTTTAAATGAGTAATGAATCTTTCTTTTCACAGAGGTGGCAGTAGTTAAGCTATTTTCTGACGCTATTATGTCTGATACGGAGTCCCTTACATGTTTTGGACCTAAGTCCAGTAGCTTGATTTTGTCTGAATTCAGCATCAAAAAGTTATGGGTCATACAGGTCTTAATGTCATCAAGGCAAGATTTATGCCAACGTAAATGATTGTGTTTATCAGCCTTAATTCAAAAATATTTCAGCAATGCGACCGTGGAAATCTATGAGTGCTTACTGATGACATCACCAAGAGAGAGCATATACAGGGTGACCAGTATTGGACCAAACACAGATCATTGTGGGCCCCCAATGGTTGACTCTGGTCTGGGGGGACTGATTATTATTAACATGCACAAACTAATATCGGTCAGTTAAGTACATCCGATACCAATCTAAGGCAGTGCCACTATTTCAAAGTAAGTTCTCAAATCTCCTCAGTAAGACCCATGGTTAAATTTATCAAAGGCTGGATGACTAGTCCTTAGAGAGGACTCAAGAGGTCATTATTGGCTGTCCAGTGCAGTCTCAGTTTTATGACCCCCCCCCCTTAAGTCTGACTGGAAGATCTCAATTGCAATTGAGTAGCAGTAGTCTCAGAGCTGGTCAACAATGACACTGTCAAAGATTTTAGGCCAGATTAGAGATGGGCCTATAATTTGCAAACATCCCTGGATTTAGGGTTGTTTCTTGAGAAGAGGTTTAATAACAGCAACTTTGGGAACAAAGGGAACATAGCCTTTTGCAAAGGATAGAGGGATTTGTATTGAATAAGAAGGTGCCAATTGAGGAAAACAGTTTCTTAAAGAGCCTTGTGTGAATAGGGTCTAAGAGACAGGTCAACTAAGGGAAGTCTATGGGAACAAATGAGGTTGAGGATATGTCTGGTTCACCAGCTGTCTCTAGCACCACAGCATCAGAAGGCAGATTAAATAGAGTGTCAGAAGTTTATTTATTGTTTTTGTAATAGTTATAATTTATATCGTTAACGAAAAGTCATCAGGTCAGAGCTGCTAAGGTGTGTGGGGATGTTCTGCTCAGTTCACAGTACTGAACAAGAACCTAGGCTTGTCTGTGTAAGTTTAGAGAATGCATATGGACAACACAAGATGGACAACGTGGTTTATGCCACACAGTGAGGAGTGTGCGGACCTCTCCATTGGGTAGACCAAGCAGCTGCTACACAGGTGGATGGCTCAACAAAGAAGGGCTAATACCTCAGCTCAGGACTCAGCCGTCCACTTACACTTAAAGGCCACCAACCTCTCTCTGAAGGACCAATATGTTCAAATCTTGGCCAGAGAAGAGAGAGGGTTTGAGAGAGGTGTTAAAGAAGTCATTTTTGTCAACCTGGAAAAACCATCCCTCAACAGAGGTTGTGGTTTGAGACATAACCTTTGACGCACCTACAAAGCCCTTTTGGGAACAATATCCAAAAGATTCCACTCTCAACAACCAGTTTTGCAAATCAATGAGCCGTGTGACCAAAATCACTCTGACAATTACGTAACGACCTATCAATACCCACCCCACGACTGGTATCGCACTTCACAGGTATCCCCAGGTCCACCCAACAGGAGGGACTTGAAACACCCCTTCCTCCTCACTCGCAGGATATAGCTTCTGTTACTCCCCACTAACAGTTAGAACTGAAAAAGCCTCTTGGATGAGAGACGAAACGTTTTCCAAAAAACTGAATGTCCAGTTGCCTAACTAAACTCTTTGTTTATATGGTCTGTAATCTTTTTATGACAAATATTACACACAACATATGGTTTATAAGTTTATGATGATTTTATTTGGATTGTGTTGTCCATATGCATTCTCTACATTAAAATAATTGAAAATAATGAGGGATAAAAATTGAGGAAATCTGCGAAGGAATGAAAAAATGCTTTTCGCTAAGTACTTTCGTTTTTTTGGTTTTGCCACATGGCGCTGCTTTACGTTGTGTTACTCTTTATGTTACTTCACTCAGAGATGCTGAACGATGGACGTTTAAGCAGGTTGAAGTTTAATGCCCGTAGTTACAACAAAGAGAGCTGTGCAGGAAGAAACACTTTTACCGAAAAGACGTTGTACGGCTGTGATTTAGTTACATGGGGTTAAAGAGGACAACACAGAGCAGGAGATGGCCATATGTAAACTCTGCTGAATCCTACACCCTATGCCAACACAACAAACCTCTTTATCACATAAAGAAGATCCACTAAAAGGAATACATAAAAATCTGCGCTAAATAAAGTTGTGAAACAGCTAGTGCAATTATCAAAAGAAAAACTATGCCCAGCAACAATAATGCAGTCTTTCTCTGAAGGCATGCCGTATAAAATAATGTCCATATAACAAATCGCCATAAATAAATCCCATATGGCATCTCACAATACATTTCTGAGCCATGTTTCGTGTGTAGCATTTCATGTTTCCACTTCAATTCATGGTAAATGTCATCTTTTGTTCAACCCTGATGTTAACTTTTGAAAATGTGTATTGGTTTGCAAACTTTGCTACAAAGTTACAGATTTAAGAAATTATGATAAAAAAAGTTTATTTATTGCTAAACTTTGGTTAAAAATGTGTTGTTCTTCTCAGAAATTACAAAATTTGGTCTCTTTAAACAAGATGTTGAGATTACTTTATGTGACAACTCAGTTAAAATAACTGTGATTTTGAAAAAAAATTGAAGGCTACTGTACCTCCAACATAACTGTTTTCATTTTATTAATCTATTCATCTATTGCTGCAAAAAATGTGTTTCTTTTTGTGACAGTTCAGTTAAATATCACTGAAAAAAGAAAAGTAGGCCTTGACATTTGGTATATCACGATATATATCATTACCGTGATATATAAAAAAAATCCATATTGTGATGTATGATATTTTTCATAGCACCAAGCACTAGTGACACACCCCCATTCACACACTTAGACCTGTGACTGTACATTCAGGTAACCTGGAACAGGGTGTGATCCATCACCCATCTAACCCCACCGTCCTCTTTTAGACCTTTGTTTTCTGTAACAACCCCTCCTTTCACAGGTATGCAGTCTCTTTGAGGTTAAATACCAGAACTCCCCTGTAGTTGGTTAGAACTGAAGAAACCTCTTGGATGAGAGGTTAAAAAGGCTTCAAGAAACCTGCTATGCCCAGTGAATTGCCCTCAAAGTAACTATTTTTCCATAGGCTTGTTCTTATCTTATCTTTTATTATGTACCTAGCTCTGGCGATACACAAAGGTTACCTGTACAGTTTAATACTATCTTTCTAGATCAAGAATAGTTTGCCCAAAGAATAGAATAGAAGAGAATAGAATAGTCCTTTATTGTCATTGCACCTTGGGGGGTACAACGAAATTGTGGGGGGGCTCCCAGAGCCACAAAGCACCATTTTGTACAAACAGGTGAAAAGAAAACGTAACATTGCACAATAAAATAAAATAAAAACGTAGGTAATGATGAAAAATAAGACTCTAAAGGGTTTAAATACATTTACAATGGGCATACTTAACATTTTTAAAAAGAAAAAAAACATTTCAGCATTTTAAAAGCGTTTCATTGGCATTACAGCATCTCCCGTTTTAAAGTGGCAGAGTAATAAAGTGGCACGTGACCTTGATGAGGTAGGACCTTGGTTTGTTAGCTGTTCGCAGGTCTGTCTGTGGGTGTGTGTATGTGGCCGTGAGTGTTGGCAGTCCGAATGGCCCAGGGAAAGAAGCTGTTTGTCAGTCTGGTGGTGTGGGACTTAACTGACCTGTAGCGTCTTCCAGAGGGGAGAGGGTCAAACAGGGAGTGGGCAGCGTGTGAGGGATCCGCTGTTATGGCTTTGATTTTTCTGTGGCAGGAGGATGCGGAAATTTGTTCTTGGGTGGGCAGGGGGCAACCAATGATTTTTTGGGCAGTGTTTATGACCCTCTGGACAGCCTTCCTGTCCGCAGCTGTGGAGCCAGTGTACCAAACTCCCAGGCAGTAGGTGAGGACACTCTCTACGGAAGAGTGGTAGGCCAACAGCAGCTTCCTCTCCAGGTTGTTCTTGCTCAGGGTGCGCAGTAAGTGTAGCCGCTGCTGAGCTTTTTTCACCAGGGCTTGGATGTTGTTGGTCCAGGAGTGGTCTGCGGAGATGGTGCCCAGGAACCTGAAGGTCTCCACTCGTTCTCCATTTATGAGGAGCGGAATGTGGTCCTGTCTGTACTTCCTGAAGTCCATGATTAGTTCTTTAGTCTTCAGAACATTCAGGGTCAGGTTGTTTCCTGTGCACCAGACTGACAGTTCTTTTACCTCGGCTCTGTACGCTGTCTCGTCGCCGTCGTGGATGAGTCAAACCAAGGTGGTGTCGTCCGCATATTTTATAATGTGGTTGGTTGGGAAGGTCGGAGAGCAGTCGTGGGTGTACAGGGTGTACAGCAGAGGACTCAGAACGCAGCCTTGGGGTGAACCGGTGTTGAGTGTGAGGGTGGAGGAGTGATGGGAGCCTAGTCTCACGGTCTGTGGGCGACTGGTGAGGAAGTCTTTTATCCAGTTGCAGGTGGGGAGAGGGATCTGTAGTTCTGTAAGTTTATTGACGAGAATGTCCGGGATGATTGTGTTAAAGGCGCAGCTGTCTACAAAGTCTACGAAGAGCATCCTCACGTAGCTCTTTTTGATCTCCAGATGACTTAGAGCTGTATGAAGTGTCAGGGCGATGGCGTCCTTGGTGGATGTTATCAGCGAGACAATCAATGTACGAAGGACTAGGGTTATTACAAGAGTCTCTTGATAAGCAGAGAGCCGGGATTGTACTTAGAGCCAGTGGAACAAGAGTAGCTTTGGAGGACAAAGAGCAGATAATAAGTAATCCACATTTAGTTCTGTCCTGTGGTTAAGCAGTGAAGCTAATAATTTTAATAAGATTACAGAGGATAGCTCCTCTGCTAGATATTTTAATTGACAGGAAACAGACAAGTCTCTATGGAGTTTTATATGGGCATTGGACCAGAGGGAAGCGCAGTGGAGCGTGTTAAACTGCTGCTCTTTCACTTGGTCCCAACTCTGAGGTTGGGACCAGGTGGGTGGTGAACTTATACATTTGGATAGGCAGCTAGCAGCAGCTGAGCTAACGTGTGATGGACGTAGTCTCTTCTAATGAGACATGCTATTTCTTTGGAACCTTGGCTAAGAACTATAAGATTGTCTGTTCAACGCCTGGCTGTCCCATGTACAATGATCAGCGTGGTTTTATTTGTCATTGCTGATGATGGTAGTTGTTCTTTTTTTTTTTTCCAAATTACCAGTTTCATAGTTTTCACACTTTCAGTCAAATGTAAATGAACATACAATATAATTCAGGGCATTTTGTCGTACACATATTTACATATGTACATACAGTCCATACAAACCAAATTCTTTTGAGCTCCAACTGAATGACATTACATCCTGTATGAAGCACTCACATGCATCACATCATCCCCCATTTAGGCTTCATAGCATGCTAGAAATACATCAACAGGGTTAGTATAGTTTCTACAGGTCATTAGTGAAGCCTCAGATACTGTCAGAAAAAAAATCATAAATCAGAAGCCATTGGATCAAAAAACATTCTGTTCCTAGTAGTAACTTAGCAGTTATAAATTCCATATCATACACACCTTTTTCTCTTTGTTTCCATTGTGTTATAGTGGGGGGCTGTGGTTTTAGCCAGGAGACCTTTGTCATCTTTCTGGCAGATGAAAGAAGCCCTCCTAGTAGCAAAAGCTTATTTTCATCATTTATGTTATATGGCGTGATTCCCAGTATAAATCAGGTTGAATTAAGTGGCAAGTCTATATTTAAACATTTTTCTTTTTTTATTAATGTCCAAGCTATTTTTTATTAATTTCCAAGCTATTTCCTTCTGACTCCTCTTGTAGTAATTTGTAAATGTATGATATAATCTTCTTTTTAATAGATCCCTTAATTGTTAGTATAAAAAGTTCTCTATGTTAGATGGTGGGGCCTTAAGTTTATTCCATTCTTTATGGGTCTGTAAGTAATGTCTAATTTGTAGGTATCTGAAGAAATCATGTGCTCAAAGATCATACTTGTTTTTAATTTGTTGAAAGGATAACAGGTATCCTCTATTAAACAGCTGATTAAGCATAATCAGTCCCTTCTGTTCCCATCTCCTAAACCCTATATCTAATTTGGATGGGAGAAAGTCAGTATTATGTGCAATGTACATTGCTTTTGATATTGATAGTGGGAGTCCCAGCCCCTTCCTTATTTTTTTTCCATATTTCAGAGTGTTTCTTACTCAGGTGTTATTTATTTTATGTTTTCTCCATATATCTTGGTTTAGAGGTTTAAGTTCTCTTCTGTGTCTGCAGCGAGGGTGAACAGGGAGTAGAGTGAAGCCTTTGCCATTAGTGGGTGGCGTACAGGCCTCCCAGTTCTTCCTTAAGGTCTTATGTGGAAAACAGATGCCATTAAATATCTGGTTGTTTTTCTAGGCAATGAAAGAACAATTTGGAGAATGTTGCAGTAAGAGCGGAGTGTAGGCTGACTAAGTGGAGATTTATGCACATGGTCCTTGTTGTGAACAACCTTGTGGCTTCCATGTTAAGGCATTGTCTTACGGTTATAGATCCTCCAACAGGCCTCATGTCCCAATTCCGTTCTTTATGGACACATTTCCTGCCGGGTGCTGCGTTGAAATCTTTTTCTTTCTTTCTCCCTCTCTCTTTCTTAGATACATCGAATCGATGGTCCACTTTACTAGTGTTCGACACCCGGCAACAATTTTGGATGATCTGCATGAAAAAGTCCTAAACGAAGCCTACCAGATCAGCAAGTCAACTGTGGCTGAATCTGTGGGTCTATCTTTGAACTTGTTTTCTGTTACTGTAGACGGTGTGACTGACTGTTTTTACTGTGATATAACAGAGCCAAACAGGGAAGCAGAACCACAAGCCATCCAAGACAGAGGGCACAACCCCCAGGTCCATTAGCATCTCCCAAGGCCAGGCAAAGCTATCAGACAAACCAGATAACGTGAAAATCAAGGGACTTCAGGCCAACGTCTCCATCCCCAAGGTAAGAGCCATGAGCATGGTCATAACTCCTCATATGTGACCTGAGTTCTCTATACTTCATCACAGTCGTGATGAATCACTGATTTGAATGCAGGGCTTCGAACCTGTTCAACAAAAATACAGAAACTTTTGGCATTTTGCTTGGAACCGAAACGCAACCTGAAACATGTATTTTTTTTTGTTCTGGAATGGAAGTGCTTATTTAAAAATAATGGAAACCGGTTAATACTGGTTGTATTTAGTTTTTTCAAAACCCTGTGAACAATTCTTTTCTTTTCTTTTAGAAAAAAAATCTTGTTTAAACCTCTGGCCGCCATAGACCTTCTAGGACAGGGATTCTGGACCATTGGGCCCCGGCCCAAAGTTCGGCCGCAAGCGCCCCCTAGAGGGCCGTGAAAAATTTAAACTGCAATTATTAAGGGCCCCAGGTCACTCAACACTGAAAAAAATTGGGCCTCGGTGCCAAAAAGGTTAAGAATCCCTGTTCTAGGAGACAAATGACTTTGATTGTAGGCTACACTGGATGAACCAGTTAGCATAATTTTTAAATACCCCTTTAGGTTATGGAACAAAATTTTATGTTTTTGGTTTCTGTTTTCAATCATTGAACTGGTTCAAAACCCTGATAAAGGGTGAGGTGAGCTACCTCATTGTCTTCACCTGTCTTTGCAGGTGAACCTCTGCCTCCTTCAGGCCTCTGTGGAGGAGGGTTCTCTGTCCTCCTCCACCAAGGGGGTAACACATGTGTCACTGGTGGCGCTATGTTTCGACAGAATTGCTACTCAGTTCCGGATGAACAGGTTAGATTTGACCTAGTGACTTGACTTAGTATGTGCAAGGAGTTTTTATGGAACAATGCTAAAGGGAATTATAATTGAAAACATTTTAATTAACAATTAACTTGGCTCTCAAATTTGCTAAATGCCCGTAATGTGATGGTGCTCTTATTATACAAGCCGAATTACGGTCATTAGCGTAACTATATATAAGGCTATGAAAACCAATGCAACTTAGCAGAATGATGTTCCCTAAACTTAAGCCATTAACTCGACAAAACACAACATTTTGGTATCTGGTTTAGTGAGTACCAGGTACTAATCCTTTAGGTCTGTCATGTAGTACATGCCTTACTCCAACAGGGGAATCGTAGAGGAAAATCCAAATACTGCTGAACATGGCAGACCCTCTGTCATGCTGGAGAAATATGCATCAGCCAATAAGATGCAGCCTCAGTCATCAGGCTCACTGCGTTCCAACGCTGGAATTGAAAAAGGCAAAGAGATAGCAGCCAGGCTCAACATTCATCGTATTCACAGTCAGCTACGTGGCCTGGACTCCACAGGTGGGTCCAGTCCAGAGCTAGTTCTCGGCCACAGTTCCTGTGTGTTCCTGGCTCTTTGTTTTCAGACCATCTTCTTCAGTGTCAGGCACATGGTTGATGTGCTGCTTGTTTTCTCTTCACAGACATTGGTACCTGTGCCATCACAGCCATTCCCTTTGAGAAGTCCAAGGTTCTGTTTAGCTTGGAGGACATGGATGAGTTTTCAGTGGTTGATGATCCTCACGCACAGACAAACTCAGAAGATCTTAGCAGGTCCACCATGGTTCTGGAGAAGTGGGGCTGGATCATGTTTGAATGTGGCATTGAGAACCTCACAGTGAAAGGTAAGTCTTCTCTAGGGAGGCCTGCTAAATCTGGACATCAGAAGTGTCAACAAGATTATACTTAGGAGTATACTTCAGTCTGTAGTCACTGAACAGTTCTGTGTTCCCTAGACAAAAATCAAGACATAGGATAGAAAGAAAGATCTGGTTTTTGTTGAAGTGACCAGAAATAATTCTGCACTGAAATAATTGTGAAAATAAGCTGGAGGCCTGTAGTCCAAGTCTGTTCTCCAGATCTCTCATCTAGATCTGTTCAGTTCTATCAACTGGATTCCTTGTTTCCTGAGGAACTTCATCAGTTCCTGGGTGATGTAGTATGGTACCTCACTTGTAGCATGTGGCTCTCTTGACTTATGTCTCTTTACTTGACAGATAGTCTTGTGGACACAGTCATTTGACTCTGTCCTGTGGAGGAGGGAGTGGTCCAAAGAAGTAGAACTACCAGAGTTCCCAGTAACCAGGAACTGATGAAGTGTCCATTGTAAATGATTTTGTTCTTACTGCCAGGCGGACGCCAGTCAGGAGCGATTCTCTACAACACCTTTGGTTTGATGGAACACTCAGGGGGGAGGACAGGGACATGTAAGTCCAACGGTTCAACAGGCTCTCAGACAGGAAGTGGTTACAGCACTGATGTCTCTGATGACAACCTGAGCCATGACCCTCTGAGCCCAGGTTCTGATGTCAATGAACATTCAGACTCCGACGAGCAGGTAGGTTGTCCTTCGCTTTCTTTCTGTGGCAAACATTATTCAATAAACATCATGAAGGTCAGGGTTCTCGTTGTCTCCCAGACCAGAGATGTTGAGACTGAGGTTAGTCCAATAACAAGGGCAAAGAAAAGGCCCTCATACAGCTTACTACAGCTTATTTCCATGGCTAAACAGCAGTAAAATACACTTTTTTTTCCTTTAGTTAATGAAAGATATGTAGCTGCTGTTGTTATTTTTGTTATGCAAACCATGTAATAGACCTGTTGTATGATTCACAGGACGAAGGAGTAGAGTCAGACGACCTTAAGAAAGACCTTCCCCTTATGCCTCCACCTCCTGACTCCAGCAGCATGAAGCTGACCATTAGAGAGATCTGGTTCAGTTTTGCTGCTCCCACGGTGTTACGCGCTCCTTCACAGACCATCTCCAGGTGTGACACCGTCTCTCTAACTGAAGCACCAGCACCTTTGGTGTCAAAGCTCCAATGACAGGAATCTCCTGAGCCAGTAAACCAGTGACACATTAGTGCTCTTGTACAAGTCCATTCATGGTCTGGGCTCTAACCAAAGATGTCACTCTAGAGAGGGTGTCTCCAACCTGGGGAGCCTGATAGTCCTCATAGACAACCTAAGATGCTGCAGGGTATATTCTAAAAGAAAAAAAAAACTCAACAGGAGACTATACTGTCACAAATGATGGTAAGAAGACTGATTATTTGGACAGTAATTTTGCTCTTTTATTACTGAATGGCCCGTGAGGAACTCAGTTTCAAAAAGGTTGCCAACCCCTGGACTCCATAATATTCATATTGAGCTGAATGGTATAACTGAATATTACATGAGGTTCTCTCTTCCACCTCCTGTTCTCACTCTTTACTCTTCTTCTTAATCCTCCTGTCACTTCTCATTCCTTTTCTCACTCCATTTCTCAGTGTGGTGGTGTTGCACTGCTGTAGGTGTTGTTTTTCTTTGTACCGTTGACAGAACACCATCAAAGTGACATTCCTGAGAAAGTCTTCCTCCAGCAGTGACCCAGTCTTGTCGTGTTCACAGACAGTTGAACCTGCTCAGCACGGCTACACCAGCCATTGGAGCATGGCTGGTCCCTGTAGATCAGCTCAAGTCTTCGCTCCGCAAATTGGACATGGAGGGAACGCTGCGCGTCTGTGCCGTCATGGGCTGCATCATGACTGAGGCTCTGGAGGTTAGAAGTCTTCATGGTTCAACATGGTCCTCGGAGTCTTAATTCTCCATGCTGTTCCTCCAGTTCAACAAGCTCTCTTTTATGTTCTGTCCAACAGAAGAAAAGCATCCACATCCCCATTCCCAGCAAGTACAATCGCGTCACCAAGCGTGCAAGGTACCTTCACGAGAACCCTTCCTGTATGCTGTGTCACATTCTGCACCGTTACCTTCTGCAGGCTGATTATTCCGTCATCGAGGAGGCCACCATGGTCAGTACTCCTACTTGCTGCAGTGACTCGCTGGGCTGTAGTAAAAATTTCACTTGTTCCTCCTTTCTGTCTGCTATTTTCTTTGTTCCTCCACAGAATGACGGGGTCCCAGCCCTGGTGACCCTGAAAAAAGGTCTGGTGGCTCTGGCGAGACAGTGGATGAAGTTTATTGTTGTGACTCAGGGCTTCAAGGCCATCGGCCCAACCAGGCCCGATCAACTCGCCAAACCTAGGGAGCCGCAACAGAATCTTGGAGAAACTCTCCTAGGTCTGGAAAATGGGGCAATTCTGCAGAGTGACACCAGTGCTGATGGAGCTGAGTTTGAGTTTGATGCAGGTGGGGAGCTCACGGCTCTAACTGTGTGAGTAGATCTGTGGAGAGTGTTGTGGCTCTGATTTCATGTCATTGTTGTAAAGCCACAGTGAGTGAACACACCATGCTGCTGGAAGGAGCCTGCAGTCGCCCTCCACCTAAAGAAACCAGCACAGGTCCAGTCAGTGGGGTTGAAATCATGAGGAAACTGTCCAAGAGCCATACACACAGCGAGTCTGCACTCAGGATCAAGGTAGCACTCTGACTTCATTCCAGTACTACTACCATGAATCTAAGGTACTACTGCTATACTACTACAACAGTGCATCAAAGGTATTTCTTTATCAATTAAATCGAAGGTTTGGGTTAGGGCAAG
Organism: Paraplagusia blochii; assembly: GCA_016785265.1. NCBI lineage: Eukaryota > Metazoa > Chordata > Actinopteri > Pleuronectiformes > Cynoglossidae > Paraplagusia > Paraplagusia blochii. The sequence goes on from JAFBJS010004762.1 coordinate 56,058, forward strand.
ATGGCCACATTTCAATAGACTTGGCTTACTTTAATGTCTTCAGTTCGATTCAGTTATTCCTTTGCAGAGTTGAAAGCAACGTTCCCTCTAAGCTGCACGCCTGCGCAATTGCACACTGCTCCCATGTCCTCCGCGCACAGCAAATCTACGCAGCATAGGCGTAGCCACGGTATTTTTCAGTCAGGCCGGCCCCATCCAATGAGAGGGCTGATCAAACTTGGCTATAATACTTTGGGGTTGGCCCACCCTAATTTGTTCTGGGCCCACCCATTTTATGGGTTCTGGCTACGCCCCTGCTACGCAGCGCATAAAATAAAATCCAAGCTGAAGTGTAGATAAAATAAATAAGTAGGTTTACTAAATAAAAAAATAATTAGTTTTTTCGTAATGCAACTCACTAACTGGCATGTGACAACAGGCGGTACTTTAGTAAAACAATAACTAACACTGTCCAGCCAATGATATGATGCGAACGGAAGAACAAGGGGTGTTACTGGGTGAGATTTTTTAGTTTCGAGTGAGAAAGGGTTGCTCTACAAAGCATGCTGCTAAGCTAAAGTAACAAGCAAGTTTCCAGAGGGAAAAGTGTGGATTGAATGGACGTTGGACTACTTCAAGCGTCACATTCAGCAGAAAAGTCATTTGACTGCTGTTGGAATTGTACGAAGACGGGAGTGTGGATTTGTTGCTGTTGTCATTTAATTCTTTTAAAGCCAATAAACCTGCTATGATCCCTGGTTTGATACTGGTGTGTGTGGCCACAGCGTGTAAATCTAATGTTGCTCACAGTGGTCCTTAGTTTGCTCAGAGAGGTTGTCTGTCTGTGCAGACATATGAAAAATTAGAGGGAACATTGGTTGAAAGTCTCTCCAAGATGGTATCCATGTGGGTATTAATTGTGTTCAGAGCTCTGCCTATATCCTCAATTGTGGTGCACAGCGGAGCGAACCTTTGACCGCTGTCACCGTCTTCTGATTTTGATGAGAAACCAAGGCAAGGTCTAATCCAGGGCTATGGAACCTATGGCTCGCGACCCAGATGTGGCTCTTTTGATGACTGGATCTGGCTCTCAGCTAAATCAGCTGTTTGTTTTTTTTAAACAAATACCTAATACATAATTTTGCTGTTATTTAAATAAAAATACAGAAGAAAGCCATGGAATAAAACTAAAACAGATAAATAACTGTCTAACACTGTGGCACACAGCGTAGAGCCTATCCTTTCCCTACTCCAGTGTGAGGGGCGGCCCTATATATTTCAAATTTCATTGGAATATAGCGTGTTCTGTTTTAATGAAGAAATAAATTGCACTTGTTTTTCATCAGCTCATTTGTGCACACCTAACACTTTGAAGCAAGGGGATGGCAAAAAGAAAAAAAAGATGGCGATACTATAAAACAAATATATGGCTCTCAGTTGATTGGATTTTGAAATATGTGTTTTCTTGGCTCTTTTAGTCAAAAAGGTTCCTGACCCCTGGTCTAATCCAACCTGCTAAGCACCTGGTATCCCAAATCCAATTTTATAGGTGTCTTCCATTCCTCAATGGACATGTCCATCAAGCACATGCTCCTCCCAGCACTCCATCATGTAGCCAGCTGGAAGCGTTCCTTGAGGGCATGCTGGTTCCCCCAAAACCAAACTTCTGGTGGAGCAAATTTTGTCAATTATGCCGAAAGACCAGTTCACTAATTCCATGGTTAGAGTTTAGAGTTTGGAGAGCAGTGCAGTGAGGGGCTCATAGTTGAAACAAGACTGAGAAGATAAAGATAGGGAGAGAGAGGAAGATGCCCCGTCTTCATTGAGAGTTGGAAGAAGACGGTAATGGGTCTTAACGTAGCTATTGGGATTCTCTCAAAAAGTTGTGGCTCAAACTATCTCATCTGTTGAGTTCTGTTTTTTTCCTGTACAAAAATTAGTTCTTTTATCCCTCTCTCAGACCATACATCTACCCTGGCCAACACACACTGACTAGAACCTTAGTTTTGATTCACACCTCTCACAATCAGGTGTCAGCCAAACAATGCAGTCAAAAGCAGATATGATTTCCACCACAAATAGAGGTAAAATGAGGGAACAGGCCATCCCTAAAAAACTCTGGATATCTCAAATGGGCCATTTTAGGAAATGAGACAGAGATTAATCTCAAAGACAAAATTCTTAGACTAAAGCTGAACAACGTGATCTATGCTGTTTATGTAGTGTACATAAACAGCATAGATAGGTCTGTGGACCTTGTTCAGTTAAACTAATGAAACTCTTTAACCTACTGCAGTACTACTTATGAGTCAATGGCACTATTGCAGTACTTCTACCAAGAGTTTGATGTACTACTGCAGTAATACTACTATAGGTTTAAGGTACTACTACAATACTACTACCATAAGTCCTGATGGTTAATTTAACCCGTGCCATCTAATCCCCTCTCTATTCCAGGGCTCCCATCCGTACCAGTCTCTTAGCTATACCAGTGGCGACACAGCAGCTGACTCACCTGCACATGTGAGCTGTGCTGGTCTTACAGCTAAGGACAGTCCCAGGAAAGAGAGTCTCCTGAGCAATCTGACTGGAAGTTTTCGCAGCCTTCACAACCTGCTGGAGGGTACACCACAGAAGAAGGAAGCTATGGCCAGCGTTACGGTCAAGAGCAGCTCTCTCACCCGCACAGGTGCGTTAGATGTGGCAGTCTGTGCTTAAGGTTTTTGATAATGTAAGGCATGGGTGTAAAACTCAATTTCACAGTGGGCCACTATTAAAAACTGGCATGAATTCACGGGTCAGGCGGAATATTTATTAAAATAAACTATAAATATTTCCCCATCTCCTCATGTTGATTTTTAGGAACATTAAATCTGGAAATGCTGCTTAATATTATCAAAATGTAATCAGAAATAAAACACATCAGTAGCATTTGCCTTTATCTGTGGCCTTTTCAGCCTTTTGATATGATCTTGCAGGCCAGATATAATTATACTGTGGGCTACAAATATAGATTTGAGTTTGACACCTGTGATGTATGGTGTCATGACTGACGAACAACAGTTAGGAAAGTGGGAAGTGGTGTTGTGTGCAAGTCTACAGTTTGGCCCAAGATTTAGTGTGTTTGCTATCTTGTTGTAATTTGCCACAGCCGCAGACATGCTGACGGAGCACCCGCTGCTGTCAGAGCCGTCCTCCGTCAGCTTTTACAACTGGATGTCCACAGCTGTGAGCAACAGGACAGGAGGGGAGCAGCAGGAGCCCCCCGTCAACCGCTCTCAGCACAACAGCCTGCAGACCAGTAAGAGGAGCATCAGCAACAAAACTACTACATAGCTGTACCTAAGCCATTTGATAACAGCCAATATACAATATTTGCGCTTTTGTTGTCTTTGAGGTTTATTAAAATAATGACTGGCAGAAAGTGTTGTTGGGTGCGTAGTTGTTTAAATTTGTAAACAGTACAGCTATTTTAATGGTAAAAATAGAATACCCTTCCACCGTATTAGTATTAAATTGTACTTTTAGCATACTTCCAGAACTCCAAATTACTGACCAGTATCTAAAGCAGGGGTCGCCAACCTTTTTGACACTGAGAGCTACTTCAAGGGCACTGAGTATTGAAAGGGCTACCACTTTGATCACACAATTCTGAAAGAAGAAAGTTGCACAGTTCATCTTTAATGAAATTATTAAATAAATTATATTAATGACATTCTACATAAAGACACTGATTGTTAATGATTAATAATTTAGCAATAAGGATTCAGAATGATTCAGCAAGGTAGGAAACAGATATACTTCAACATGCATATTTCATTTCTTATTGAACTTTCCAATTGTTTCATTTTCAAATGATAACTTCCACAACATTTTGCAGGAAACCACGTCCAATTTTTCAAGACACTATTAATTTTCATCAAATCATGAACTCTGCACCATGTTTGTACGAATTATCAATTCGGTAAGATTTAACAAAAATCAAGCTGCCTTTAACTCGCGGATCTTTTCTGTCCGTAGTGCTCTGCCGGGAAGGTAGTTAGCATGGTAACTTTTGTGAGTGCTGAAGTGTCTCTCCACATTGTGCCGCTTTGCCGTCGCCACAGTCGCACCGCAAATGTTACACGCACAGTTTTCTTTCACATTAGTAATAAAGAATTCTTCCTCCCATTCACTGCAAAATAATACGTTTTTTTTCCGCCATGTTTATGTGGGTAGAAATCGCTTTCGTCTCCTTTTCTTCGCAATGCTCAAGACCGAGGCTAAGTTTGTCATGCGCACTAGACTGACCTCTGCCCCATTCTACGTCAGAATTCTCATATAAGCGAACTTCACATCAATGTAAATGCAATTAAAAAAAGAATGGCAACACAATTTAATTAAATTTAAGACAGTGATAGTTCGTGATTAGGTTTATTTTTAGAACTGGCTTGTGGGCGACACAGTGCCCGCGGGCACCGGGTTGGCGACCCCTGATCTAAAGGCTAGTATTTCATTAATCTCTACAGCACTTCATCAGATCTGTTGGTGTTGGTCAGAGGCTGCAGTACTGTCAGACCCAAGTGTCAGTTAGATCCAGGTATCAGTGAGAGGCCACAGCATAGTCAGACCCAGGGATCAGTCAGAGACCATTGTAGAGTCAGACCCATATGTCAGTCAGACACTGGTGTCAGTCGGAATTTTCCCACTTTAACCACACACCTTTACCACCTGCCCATCTGCTGCAGGTGGGACATGTAACCTGCCCACTATTCCCTCGGCCTCGGACTTCAACACGGTTATGTCCAGTGAACAGAACACTCTGGATGGAACCCACTCCCAGCACAGCATCAGCCAAGATGAGATGGCCGACATGGAGGAGGGGAACCAGTGTCCAGCTGCTGTCCAGCTTGCTGATGCCCAGGTCCTGTCTTTGTCCACATGGTTGGCATCTGTGTGCGTGTTGTTCAGCAGGGCCTATCTACTTCCATTCCTTTTCTCTCCCTTAGGTCGTCTTCAAGCCTCTGCTGAGCTACACAGGCATCCAGACCCAGGACACTACTCCACTGAGCTACAGGATGTATTTCGGGGAACACCTGTCCTTCTCTGGGAACCTGGAGTGTCTGAGAGCTGACATTGTGGACTCTGACACATCCAAGGAGCGCAAAACCAAAAGATCTAGAAGGTAAAAACGCTTTGACTCTTAAATCGGTCACATGTTATCATGTTACAGGTCAACAAAGGTGAGCTTCATCTCCCGTCTTTGCAGACAGGGCATGGTGCACCTGCCCCCCCTGGAGTTGAAACCTGCCTTGCTTATTGAGACTTTCAGCCTAAACGCAGTGGTATTGGAGAAGTCGACCAGCACTCCACAGGGCCCAGTGGCCGCTCCGCTCTCTTTCCATGATCTAAACCGCCGACACTACAACACATTGCACTGTGACTTCACCATGGCCTGTCAGACCATTAGCCAGCGTGTGGACATGGCCCTGGTCCGCCTTATTCACCAGTTCAGTACCATGATTGATGACATCAAGGCCACACAGACAGACATCAAACTGAGTCGTTATACTGCCGGGTCAGCCTCACCCACACCAACCTTCAAGGCCCGACCCTACTGCCACTTTAGGTCCTCGGACTTCAGCCGCAGCTCCCGTGGCAGTCTAAACGGGACAGTCCGGAGTGGAACCCAGACGTTGAAGAGCAAGCGTGGAGCAGGAGGAAGCCAGATTCAACCTCCATCAGGCATGGACACACTCGGAAGGAGAGAGCCCCGTGGGCGAAGCTCACTTGGGCGTCTGGAGCGGCGTACCTCCAAGGTAATTTATAATAATGAGAATGTTGTTTAGGCTTGAAAAGCCTGTCATCAGTGGTTTGTTGCTGGCTGTAAACACACCACAAGAAAACTCTCCAACTGGCAATGTCCTGTCCCTGGTCCAGGTATCCAGGAAGGGCTCCCGTGATGTGGCAGACCACATGGCTATTCAGCTGGACGACTCTGACTCCATCACGGTGTCAGAGCAGAGTGAGCCATCAGCAGAGTGCTGGCAGAACATGTACAAGCTCCTTAACTTCTACTCCCTCATCTCTGACCCCACCGGCATCCTGGAGAAAACTTATCCGGAGAACTGTCTTCCAGGTTGAGCTCAGAGTCACTCATTACCACACAAATATTCTAAGTAATAATACATTTTGTACTGTGTGAGGGGTATTTGGCAAGGCAAGTCCCCCACATTGTTCAGGCACCAACACTATTTTACTTTTTCTTATTTTTATTTTATTTTTGGTCATTGTGACTTGTGATTCACACCACAGCACACAACGAAATGTCACCTCTGCATTTAACCCATCACCAAGTTAGCAGTGGGCAGCTTATGTGCACCCGGGGAGCAGTGTGTGGGGACGATACTGTGCTCGGGGCACCTTAGCGGTAACTTGGGTGTAGGGGGATTCAAATCGGGGGCCTTGTGGACCCAAGTCCGCTTTCTTAACCGCTAGTCCACCAACTGCCAATTTGTCAGTTAAAGTCTGTTTAAAGTCCCATCAAATCAACTATTAACTATTTAACTCCATTATTCAACTCTGACCTTAAATTAGTAATTTTACCCTGCCTGACTCTTGTTGTCCTGCGGAAGGTGTGTCCGACCCCCTCTGTAAGGTCATCTTTGAGAATGAAAAGGAGGAGCAGCAGCCAGAGTCCACCACACCCAGCAGACCTTCAGCTGCAGGAGGGAGGAAACGCAGCCTGTTGAGCTCTGAGCCACAGCACGTCACACTAATCATTTTTGGCATTGGAATGGTGAACCGGACCCACCTGGAGGCTGACATTGGTGGACTAACCATGGAGGCGGAGCTGAAAAAGATTCACGGCAGCTTCACTCTGAAGGAGAAGATGAAAGGTATAGCAGTGTCTTTGAAGGTCAATTAGACTTGGACTTAGACAGACTTAATTGATCCAGATGGGAAATTTCCCATGTGTAGAAAACAATTTTCCGGGTTTGTTGCTCAGGTCTCTTCTCCAGGTCTATAATTCAAAGAGATCAGTTGTATTAACTTCTTTGACCCTTCTTTGACATTTAAATCATCAATTGAGGAACTTTGTCAGTTCCTGATTGAAAGTGATGAAGGTTCAGTGGTTCTGGTGGTTTAGTGCTAGTCTGGTGGTGAGACAGTTGTCCTGAAAACACATCCTTTTGCTCTCCCTGTGTCTGCAGATATTCTGCACCAGAAGATGACAGAGACGTGTGCCTCAGCTCATATTGGAGGAATCAACATCGTCCTGTTGGAAGGTGTCTCTCCTGACATCCAGTACGTACCAACCCCTGCTCCTTGTCATGTTAGCATGTTTGCTCCCACGGCTATGTCATGATGAATAGCCTTTATGCTAATGAGAGTAGCAAATTTTACCTTAACAGTACTTACAGAAGCCAAAAGTTGATCAAATTAGTTTGCTGTTAGTGAAACTTCTGTGTGGTTTAATACTTTTTTAACTGTGCCAACAGTCGGCGACGTCACTGACCTCTTACAATCCTTATTGACGTTCGACAGCTGGAGACTACACTTTTTGATCAAAATGGGAGTAATTATCCATCCGTATGTAATCTTTTGCCCTCTTACTAGAGGGTCGAAGGCACAGCAGTCCCCATAATAACTAGCCAAATTGCACTGCACTAAAGTAACCAGCCCCTGGTGAATCTTCCTGTGCGCTTTGACCCAAAGGAAGGAGTCAACCACCCTGACTATTCAACATGTGAAACTCTGAACCAAAAAATCTCTTCGTGGTTTGGAACTCCATGGTTCTACTCCTCGATTAGATCCAATCCGAGTGAGGATGTTAGCCTTGCTCCACTGGACTGAACACCTGGAGAAGGAATTATGAGTGGCTTGTTCGGTGGAGCAGAGATTTGGGTGGTGGTTGTGTTGTTGCATACCGTTAGTAGATGGAAGGATGATGGGTCAATGAGTGCTGTCTCGGGACACAAGTACAGTTTAGATACAGCTCTCCCGCCCTGTAGGCTGTCACAGATATTTCCTCTGTTTCACACCTCTTTCTGCTTCTTTCCTTGCCTTCCCAACTTTCTCTCCCAACTTGTGCCAAAGACTGGAGGACTTCCCAACTTCTCCCACGAGTACATCCAAACAGGAGTTCCTGTATGTTATTGTCACCCACATCTGTCAGTGAAAACACCTGCGTCATCTGCATCAGTCACATGATCACATCTACTTGCCATTCTACCATAGAATATAGACTGGTGTTTTTCTTTAAAAGACACTTAGTTCATTTGTACTACTCCTTCACAACATAATCTTCTCCACTCACAACATCCTTCACGTCCTTTATCAGCTGATTTGTTTGAGACCCTAAATCCCTTGTGACTCTTTGTCCTGTTTTTCAGAACCGTAGTCAAATGCAACATCGCCAAGTCCCAAGCATTGTACAGTGCACAGCGAGGGCTAATGACCAACAACACAGCCGTTTTCAAGGTGGGGGCCATCATGATCAATATCCCCCAGCACCCAGCCACGCTGCACGGTATGATGGTCCGCAGCTCTCACCAGCTCTCGAAACAGATCTCTGACCTCGTCCGCCAACCTTCCAACATGTATGTAGTCCAAGACCAGTATCTCTTAATCCTTTATTTTCTTCCGCCCAAGACTGTGTTTAACCAATAAAAAGTTACGTACTACATACGTTTAGTGGTCAATAGTCACTACAGTAACGTCCAAACATGTTGCGGAAACCATTCATCAGTGGCTTTAAAGCATTGTGGGTAACTGACCAAAATGGGACTTTTAGGATACTTCTGCTAGATTTGAACTAAAGAGAAGAGGAATGGAGTGTAGCTGGAGTGATCTTTGATAAAAAGATGAAGCTACCATGTAGGAGACAAAGAGAGGGAGGAAATGAAAGTAATGGGAGTTGGATACAGTGAACAGGGTGCAATGGAAAATGTTGATATGCTGTGGCAACCCCTAAATAAGCATAATACAAGCAGAAAGGAAAAGGAGATCTAACATCAGTAAGACTGATATTCATTTTACCATTGAAATTAAAAATCCAACAAACCCTATGTGTCTTGCCATATTTGCTGGAGTTGCGTATGTGGTTCTTGAGAAGTTCACCTCAGTTTTTAAGGCAAACACCTGCAAATATTGGTATTGCCGGTATTCGAAAGTGTTTCTCTCTGAAGCCAGTAACATTAATTATCAACTGATCCTTTTTATAGCAGCCAGCCACTCAGAGAGGACACCCCTACCCAGCAGCTGCTTGACAAAGTCTCGAGCATCAACCAGACCCCAGTGGAAGCTAACGAGTTCCCACAGCTTCCTGAAGGACTGGAAAAGAAGCCCATTGTCCTGAAGTTCAGTGCCATGATGGATGGCATCATCATTGGAGCTGCACTTTTGCCATCACTGAAGGCGGAGTATAAGATGGGCCGAATGAAGAGTCACGGCATGACAGGTGTGTGTGTCTGCATGTGTGTCTTTATGTATGTCACAGGCAGCATGTGTGTGTGTCACACCCTATCGCAATGCATCTTGTTATTTTACAGACTTATTCCAAAATTGATTCAATTCAATTTTTTTCCTAAGATTCTACACACAACACCCCATAATAACAATGTGGAAAGAGTTTTTTAGAATGTTTTGCAAATGTATTAATAATAAAAAACTAAGAAACCACATGTACATAAGTATTTACAGCCTTCGCTCAATACTTTGTTGATGAACCTTTGGCAGCAATTACAGCCTCGAGTCTTTTTGAATATGATGCCACAAGCTTGGCACAACTATCTTTGGGCAGCTATTCCTCTTTGCAGTACCTCTCAATCTCCACCAAGTTGGATGGGAAGCGTTGATGCGCAGCCATCTTCAGATCTCTCCAGAGATGCTCAATTGGATGGGCTCTGGCTGGGCCACTCAAGGACATTCACAGAGTTGTTCTGAAGCTACTCCTTTGTGATCTTGGCTGTGTACTTCTGGTTGTTGTCCCGCTGAACGATGAACCCTCTCCCCAGTCTGAGGTCAAGAGCGCTCTGGCGTAGGTTTTCATCCAGGATGTCTCTGTACATTGCTGCATTTATCTTTCCCTCTATCCTGCTGCCACCACCATGCTTCACTGTAGAAATGGTATTGGCCTGGTGATGAGTGGTGTCTGGTTTCCTCCAAACATGACGCCTGGCATTCACGCCAAAGAATTCAGTCTTTTTAGAGAATTTTGTTTCTCATGGTCTGAGAGTCAGTGGGAAACAGGATGCACAAGAGCTCAATTTTGAGCTTCATGGCAAACACTGTGAATACTTATGTACATGCGATTTTTTCGTTGTTTTTTTTTTATTTCTAATACATTCGCAAAACATTAAAAAAAAACATTCATATTGTCATTATGGGGTGTAGTGTGTAAAATTTTTAGGTAAAAATGCATTGAATCCATTTTGGACTAAGGCTGTAACATAACAAAATGAGTAAAAAGTGAAGTGCTGTGAATACTTTCCGGATGCCCTGTACATGTTAGTACCACATTGTAGAGGTAGAGAGCAGAGAGTCCTGGGTTTTTTTCCCAAAGGAACCATAACCTTGACAATGTTAATCCTCATCTTGTAAATTGCTTTGGATTTAAGCATCTATTTTAAATGCATAAATGTAAATGAGCATGTACATTGTAATCTGCTGAATAACTGTACAGCAGCCTGTCTATCAGGTGGCAGTACCATTGAGGTGGTGGATGGTCTTGATTCTGTTAGAAGAAGAGGAGTCTGTGGTGGTCTGTGAGTCCTCTGAACACCAATCACTCAGATTAGAGGTTCCAAACACAGGTTTATTGGCAACAATGCAATAGTGGCCCGGCGGTCGGACACACACATACACACACACACACAGCACGGTCTGGTTCAGCGTCTCAGTCTCTCAGTCTCTCCCCTCCTGTGAACCCGGCTCCTACTTATCACAGGAGAGAAACAATTAGTGGAACCGTCACCACCTGTGCACAGTGCAGCATCAGCCTCGCCACTCACCTGCTCTCTCGGCTGCAGCTGATCGCTAACCACTGCCCCACCCTCACATACCTCCACCGCTGGACTGAGGCCGGCAGACTGTCCGGCCGAGCGAACTCCCCCGCCGCCCCCCTCCTCCCCCCCAGTCGTCAGGGGACGAGAGAGAAAGTCCGCCACCGCCATCTGTGCTCCCGGCCTGTGAATGACTTTAAAGTTATATGGTTGCAACGCCAGGTACCACCGTGTGATCCTGGCGTTGCTGTCATTCATGCCATGGAGCCACTGGAGCGGAGCGTGGTCCGAGCAGAGAGTGAAAGGGCGTCCCAGGAGGTAATAACTCAGGGCGCCGACTGCCCATCTGATGGCCAAGCACTCCTTTTCAACAGTGCTGTACCGACGACAGGTCGATCGGTGCCCCGCCTGTCTCTTATACACATCTACAGCGGTGACGTGCAGTGCAGGTTCATGTCTTGCAAAATTATAGGGGATAAACCAAAAAAAACAAGCATCTACATAATGAGGCAGCTAATTGCCCCAACTCCTCGACAGTAGGGGGCGTAACTAGACCCAGTATTGAATTTGCATTAAGAAGTAATGCCACAATCAGTTTTGACATCCTCCATGTTTGCAGCAATGATGAACTACATACCATAAAAGCTCTACGTGAATGAGCTGATTTGTTTGCGCAAATTACATTTCAATTCAA
>JAFBJS010004762.1:70078-86173 GCA_016785265.1 Paraplagusia blochii
GGTACCCACGTGCACTGCGGTGAAACGGCCCGATGACTGTCTCTTATACACATCTCCCTCCTGTGAACCCGGCTCCTACTTATCACAGGAGAGGAACAATTAGTGGAACCGTCACCACCTGTGCACAGTGCAGCATCAGCCTCGCCACTCACCTGCTCTCTCGGCTGCAGCTGATCGCTAACCACTGCCCCGCCCTCACAGAGTCAAACAGTTTGAATAGAACTAATGTTTTTGTCGAACTGCTTTAAAAGGGGAGATTTAATTGTATACATTGACACCACCAGCAGGCCAGGGAAGGAAGCCACATGCCTAATGTTAACAACCAGAGAAGATCTCTTAAATATCTTTGTGGCATGACCTCAAAAAGAGAACAAAGATCTGACCTCTTTTTCTCCTGTCCTTTCATACAGGAGCTCAAACCAGTTTCACCTTTGAGTTACCAAACCACAAGCTCTGCTTCCAGTCCAAAGTGTCTCCAGTGGATGTGTCTGCCATGCCTCCATCAGCCAGCTTGACCCTGCCCCCAGTCACCATGTCAGGGGAGTACATCATGGAAGAGCGTGAGTGCCATTCCGATCAGGGCTGGGTAACAGAGGACTTCCCAACCAAACAGGGCAATTACCTGCAAGGCAACTACTTGCGCTGTGTGGCAGAGGTTGGAGCATTCTAGTAGAATTAGTTTGTTGAAAACAGGCTACAGTGAAGGTTTATCACTGATCTTCTCTCTGATGTCCAGATTGGCTCTTTTGAACACAACCTGACAACTGATTTGCTCAACCACTTGGTCTTCCTGCAGAAGGTCTTTATGAAGGAAGTCAACGAGGTCATTCAGAAAGTGTCAGGTATGTGCTTTTACTGTCAGACACTGTCGGCCTAATGTTTGGTACAGAGATTTAGGGGATGTTAGAAGCTCATCTGCTTGAATAGGGTGAAATAAGGCAGTCTTCTTTTAATTTGCTGGACTTTCAAATGCAATATGGTCCCATGCTTTAGACCAGTGGTCCCCAACCTTTTCTGTACCGCGGACCGGTTTAATGTCTGACAATATTTTCACGGCCCGGTGTAGCAGATATAAACAAAATAAAATGGTGAGATCGACATTAAAACTGTTGTATTTTCTCTATGATAATAAAAATTACCGTTAATCCACTGTGTAATCATGTGAAACTTTATTAGCGACGTCCCTGCCCCAACACAATGAAACACACTCTGGTCGCTGCGGTAACGTTTAAACATACCTTCAAAATAAGACACAACACAAAAACAAAGTGTATGTATGTGTAATACTCCCGACTCACAGCAGCACTGAATCAATGGGCGCCCTGAGCTTGTTTTGCTGTAACGAGACGGTCCCATCTTGGTTATGGGAGACAATAACACCCGAAGCGCGCTACTTAGGTCCGATTGTTCCGTAATTTTGTTTTGGCGGTCATCACTGCGAAAACCCTGCTTCACACAGATCCGATGTTGGAAATAGCAACAGGGTTTTCAGTGCTGTTGTGACGATCTCAGGGTACTCTGCCATGACTTTAATCCGGAAAAACGGCAGAGTTGATGTCTCGAACAGACGTTTAAGCCCCCCGTCATTTGTGATCTCCAGCAGTTGACCTTTTTTTTAATTTAGCGGGATGTATCACGTGACTTACGGTGTCTAGGACTTGACATGCGTCAAGAAAGACGGATGTAACAGAGAGATTTTGGCCACTTTTCAAAATAAAACATCATTAAGACCTGGATCAATGAATCAAACAAATTATGTGTATTATTTTTTCTTTCTGTGCGGCCCGGTACCAACTGACCCACGGCCCGGTGCTTGGGGACCACTGCTTTAGACTCTCTTTAGACGCTATAGTCTACTTATAGAGAATGCAGCAACAACTGATTGGCAAAAAATTACTCAAAATTCAGGTTTATGCAGATCAGTTGGAGACAGATTGGTCACTCACAAGTGATATGTTGGAGACCGCTGCTCCGTCATGGGACAGAAAGTTGAGCTTCCTTTCCTGAGAACAGACTGTACATGCTTTCTGTAAGACTACTTAGCTGTCACGTAGTTATTCTATCAATGTTCTTTCATTCAGGAGGAGAACAACCTATCCCATTGTGGAACGAGCACGATACTTCAACTGATGCTGACAAACCCAAGATCTTGCTGTATTCACTCAGCCTCAGATTAAAAGTAAGGAGAACATGACAGCAGTGAAGTCAACCAGATCAAGAGCAGGACTACCATAGTGACCATACCATACCATAAAGTCATAGTGAATTTACATAATAACTACGGGTGTGAAGATTAATCGTTTTTGATCGGTTATCGATCTGCGACCTACATAGTCGGAGTGTATCGGTCAATAAAGCTTTGATCAGTTCAAATGCAGTAAAACGATCCGAAGGTTCGGATTTTTGTCTGTGGATCGGTTTCCTGTTCCAGAGGCCCACCCACAAATAGACGTTTAGTCATAGACGCGACATTGGCCGCTTCCTCCCACTAGAACAGCGAGCCCATACACATGTATAGATCTACTCATACATGTCTATGCAGGTTGTGTCACTTGGGGTTTATGAACTGTGATGTGGGCTTATTTGATTGGAGTTCAGATAGTGGATATTACTCTGTTCTTATCAACATGGCAGACAACACAGATGAAATTTATAGCATTTCTCATTTAAAATCGAATGTTCGGACATCATTTGTCTCTTTTATTTTCAAAAATGATGGAAAGATAAATAAAAGCAATGCAATTTGCTGATTCTGTAGAGCGACAATCAAATAGACTGGAGGTCCAACAAATCTTAGCAGTCACCCCGCGAAACGGCAAAGTGGGACTATTGGGTGAAGATGACTCTAGACGGCAAGAACAGCCAGTGGTCAGAAGAGCATACAGGATATAATACAAAAGTTTTTCTAACTGCAATTCAGCAATAACTTGGCTATGTCCATGGCAATGACTGAATCTGTTGTTTGTTGCATTACAAAACAATGTTCTGTTACAATCTGGTTACATGAGTGCTGTCTACAGCTAAACCTTTCTAAACTGTAGGCATCTATTTCACTAAAATAAGTAGTATAAATATCTTGGGTTAATACGTATTAGATTCACAGCTCTCCTTTAAAGGCCATATTGACAAATTGTGTAAAATCAAATGTCTTAATTGTATAAAAGATGTTTGCATGTATATTTTCTATTGTAAATGTATTGTGTGCCTTTTTTTCAAACCGTTAAGTGAGTGAAAGATTCCTAAGATTATTATAGTTATTACTATGGGTGTGAACCCGTAGTAATAACTATAATAATCTTAGGAATCAGGAATAGAATGGCGAAGTATCTCCAACCATTGTAAGGGATGCATACAAAGCATGGCTAAGGGGTGTGGGGACAATTAAGAAACTCAAACAAGAGAGGCTTAATAACCCACGTGGCAGACTTAAGGTGCTACAAAAAGACCACATATGTAAGACAGACTCAGACAAGGCTGTGTTGTAGAAAGCGTTGTCTACAAATAAGCAGGCCAGGACACACTTCTCCGTCTCGGGGGATTTATTGTATAAAAGGTTTCTGACCATGGCAGGTCCAACACGAATCAACTCATAAGCAGTCTCACCAACAAATCCCAAATACTGATACAGGCGTGCTCTTCTTATACAGTTTTTTGGACATTCTCAGACAGTCATATCACATGACATTCAAGACGTTCGTCAAACCTCTGAAATGTAGAATTTTGTGCTCCTGTGCCTTGACATTGACAAGGGTTCATCTTGTTACTGTTATCTAGGCCCCAGTTTATGTTGTGTCTTAATCGGTCTTGAGAATGTGCCTTGTGTCTGTTACCCAGGTGCCAATCTCTGTTGTCTCACATACCGTGGATACTAAACTGTCTGCAATTCTACAGTGAACCTGCATGAATGTCGTCCAACACTTTGTCTGTTCATAATACGCAATTCTCCACCACAGCTGCAATAATTAAGCCGATTACAAAATGAAATAGACGAAATATATTCAGAAGATGTTAAAAAGAAATTGATGTTTTTGAAACAAAATTACTATGAGGCAGGTAGTAAGGCTATGAAGTTATTGGCATATAAATAAAACAACAAGCATACAATGCTATATATAAAATAAGATGCCAGCAAACAAAATAAAATATAAATTAGAGGAGATCCAACAAAATTTTGGAGACCTCTTTTGAAAACTGTAATAGATAATTTCCTCAAATCTCTGGTTTTACCCACAGTCACATAGGAGCAAAACAAAAATGATTACCGTAACTGCTGATATCACAGATGGAGAAGTGAAGTCAGCAATAACTAGACTTAAACCATGCAAAAGCCCAGGATCAGATGGCTTTACTGCAGAATGGCACAAAACCTAGTGAGAAACTAACCCCAAGATTATGTCAGATATGTAACTGGGCACTCAAAAAGGGAAAGATTCCCCAGACTTGGAGGGAAGCAATAATTTCAACAATACCAAAAGAGGGTAAAGACCACACAGATTCTAAAAAAATATCGACCAATCTCTGTTCTCAATGTGGACTATAAAATCTACACCTCAATCCTAGCTAAAAGAATTGAAAAGTTTCTACCGTCTCTTATTCATTTAGACCGAACAGGTCGTCAAACTCAAGACAGTTTACGAAGGACACCACACATCATGTGGAATATACACCAAAACAAAACAGAAGCCATGTTTCTGGGACTAGATGCCAAAAAGGCGTTTTACTCAGTTAGATGGACCTTTCTATATAATGTTTCGGAAAATTTGAATTTGATAGAATCCTTATTAATGCCTTTCAAACAATATATAACCAACCCATTTGCCATGGGTTAAAAATAATGGCAGCCTTTCAAAATCGTTTATATTGGAGAGCTCGTGTGGACACGGCTGCCCCTCTACTTCTCTTTGCTCTCTTTATAGAACCACTTTGTCAATATATTAGACAAACTGAAGGGATCAAGGGGATAGATATAGAGGGAAAAGAAGAAGAAGAAGAAATTATCATTATTTGCAGATGATGTACTAATATTTTTGACTCAACCTTTGATATCCCTGCCAATATTAATGTTATCTTTGCAAAAATTTGGACAACTGTTGGGGTATAAATTAAACATACAAAAAACCCAAATTCTGACCTTTAATTATACTCCACCAAGGCACGATTGGAACAATACGATTTCAAATGTGATAATAAGTCAATGAAATACCTAGGAATTAATCTTACAGAGGACATTACAAAACTATATGAAGCTAATTTCACGCCAAAATCAAGTCAGAAATTACAAGGTGGAATCTTCCTCAGTCTTACCTCAAGAATTGGATCAGTTAAGATTTAACATGGCTGTTATATCTTTTCTAATGCCTGTTGATTGAAATTCCGTAAAGTGCATTTTATAGAATGGGACAAGTTAAACTCCAGATACATCTTTATTGGCAAAAAATCCTAGAATAAAATATAAAGTAATGCAATTAATGAAAGACAAGGGAGGAATGGCATTACCAAACCTAAAAGACTACTATTATGCAGCCCAGTCAAGGCCATTAATCTGCCTCTGCAATTCACAATTCAAGGTGAGGTGGAAGGAAATAGAAGAGGGGGTGTTGGTAAACCACCAACACAAGCTATGATTGCAGATAGAAAACTAATGAATGCCACTAAAGATAAGATTAATCCATGGGCAAAAACTGGTCCTAAAAGGAGTAGAGAATATATTACGTTGGTGTGCATATGACACAGAATTTATACCGATTAAAACAGACACCAGATTTAAATCATGGATAAGTAAAGTGCTTACAGCATGCAGTTGTCTTATCTCCAAGGAATTAATAGGATTTAAAAGTTTTGAGACAATAAAAAAAGAATATGGATTGGAGAATCGGGACCTTTTCAGATATTTCCAAATAAGACACAGAGTTAATGAAATTATCAATGAAGGATTGGAGAAAACTGACAATAGTGCTCTAAATATATTTGTATCAACCTATAAATCAGGGTGTGGAGGTAAGATAATATCTAGGTTATATAAAAGTTTCCAGGACTTTTTGGGGATGAACTCTTCTCGTTAGAGATAGGTGGGAGAAGGAGGGAAGAATATGGGAAAATATTTGCAAAGTACAATGGACAACTACATATTCACAGTGTTGGAGAGAGTTTGGGTGGGAGAATATTATGACATTTTTCATTACCCCTATACAGATGAATTACCAAGGTACTGGAACTAACTGTTGGAGGTTATGTGGAGCAAAGGAGGGCAACCACTACCATGTATTTTGGGACTGCTCAAAAATTATTCCATATTTGCAGGACATTCATCAATGTTTGGAAAAAGTATTCCAAGTCATTCTTCCATTTAATGCATTGACATTGTACTTGGGTAATGTAACTCAAAATATGCAAACAAAGGCAGACAAATACTTAATAAAAATATTACTCGTTGGGGGAAAAAAGCTTTGACCAGGAGGTGGTTGCAATCAGATGCTCCATCGTTAAAGGACTGGTTTAAAATTATCTGTGATATCTGTTATGGAAAAAATAACATTCTCTTTAAAAATGAAAACGGCTAATTTTAAGAGATTGTGGGAAAAATGGATAAAGTACATTATCACTAAGACCAGAATGGTTTTGATGATTATTGCCACTCATCAGTGCCTATATTAAAGGAACAAATATAATAGACATAATTGTACAACTAATGAATATGTGTGACATTGTTCAACTTTGTTTAAATGTTCTTAAAGTTGTACGGGGGGGGCTAACAGGATGGGATACAACAAGTTGCATAGCACAGACATCTGAGGTAATGTTGTACTATGTGTCCTGTGTTAATTTTTTTTCTCTCTCTCTCTTCATGTATATTTTGTATAAGTATATGTCATACAAATACATATGCTCTGTAATGATCTCCCAATCAAAAAAGCCGATTAACTTTTTCCAATATATTATATGTTGAAATGTCCTACATTGAAATGACATAAATATGATGGAAACAATCACATATGCTTAGAATGACTGAATGTTTTTTTTCTCACAACGGTGCCTGTGTTAACTTGTAGGGAATCCAGATGACGGCGACCACGCCTTCCATGAGAGCTGTGCGCTTTGAGACTGGCCTGATTGAGTTGGAGCTGTCCAACAGGGTCCAGTGTAAGGTCGGGGGCAGCAGCAGCTACCTCAAACTGTTTGGCAAGTGTCAGGTGGACCTGAACTTGGCCCTGGGACAGATAGTCAAACACCAGGTACTGATTTTAGCAGAGCTGCCATATGTTTGATCTCATTTTACAGATTAGAATTAACCTGTTTTTTTTTTGTTTTTTTTTTACCAAGGTTTATGAAGAAGCTGGCTCAGACTTTCACCAGGTGGCATACTTTCGCACTCGGATTGGTCTTCGCAATGCCCTTCAGGAGGAGATCAGCGGCTCCTCTGACAAAGAAGCTGTCCTTATCACTCTCAACAGGCCCATCGTCTTTGCCCAACCAGTGGCCTTTGACAGAGGTGAGGATTTTTTTTGTTATCTCCAGCCAACAGCAGTTACTGTAGCCCCGCCTACCAGCAGTTACTTGTAGACTCAAGTGCAGACTGGAAAAGTACTGCGGTACTTGTTTGTTGGGCTGTGACTTTAGTCTTGTGCCTAATGGCAGTGAAGTAGTGGTATTTCCTGGTACTATTAGTGTAATTGTGAATTTCCTAATACTGTTAGTGTGTATTCTTAAAATAGATGGAGCAGTTCAGTACATTTCACATCTTGGAAGATCTTGGATCTTCAAGTGACACTTAATTGTTTGTGCTCCCTCCATTCAGCTGTGCTCTTCTGGCTGAACTACAAAGCAGCCTACGACAACTGGAATGAACAGCGCCTGGCCTTGAATAAAGACATCCACATGGCCACCAAGGAGGTGGTGGACAAACTGCCAGGGATCCAGCAGACCTCCTCCCAGGCCTTCAGCACTCTATTCCTGCAGCTCACAGTTGACGACCTGGGCATCTGCCTGCCCATCACCAGCACCTCTCAGGTACAGATTTGCAGCATGGCTCATTAATTGGTCTTGTACCCAGTCTTGTGCTGGTAATTTATTATTTATTATTTGTGCAGATTCTCAGTGATCCAAGTCACGGTTGAAGTTTAAAAGTTATTTTAGGAAGCTGGATGTGAATAACAATGACTAGTATAGTACTCTGAACCATACATTGTACCCCTACAGGCAAGACATGAGTGAAGTTACCTACAGTATTGACTTTAGGCCCTGACTGACTGGCTGTTAATTAGACTTTTGACAACAGCTGTTGATGCAGACTGTTGACAACAAGTGTTGATTGGACTGCTGATGACGACTTGGATGTGGACTGTTGACAAGTGTTGATCTACCAGCTGTCATGTCACCCTTATTTTCATAGAAAGGACCAGTAGCAGCTACAGAGGCCATGAACCCTGAGGCTGGGGCCACCACATCCAAAGATCAACATAAAAATGCCAAAAAAGTAACCTCATCCCACTTGTTGTCTTTGATTTGCTGTTGACAATGACTGCCTGTGATCTCTAGACTTTTCCCTCAGTCCTGTTTCCCTGTCTGAAAAGGTGATTGGTAATTCTAAGGTGCGGTGTTGGTTCTGCTGTGTGGAGTGCGTGTGTCACCAGTAGTTCCCTGTTGTTCTCTGCCTACGAGACTGACCATTGGGTGGAGAACTACAACGCACCTGGCCACAGAATGAGTGGAGTGGATTTAGTGAGAACCCTAACCCAGATGTAGTCTGCTTTTATCAGAACACTGAAGAGTCCACAGGTCAGGTACCTGGTAAAGTACCTAGTACAGTCCTGGGTAATGTGCTTGGTACATAACCTGGTAATGTACCAGGAGAAGTGACTTGAAGTGAGGTGAAGAGGGAAGTGGCCAAGGCCAAACAAAAGGCATACGAGGAGTTGAAGAGGATGAAGAGTGGAAACCCACTTCCATACCAGTGGAGGTATGGAAGTGCTTAAAGGAAAAAGCGGTAAATTTTCTCACTCGGCTCTTCAATAGTATAGAGACAGACAAGATGCCTGATGTGTCGAGGAAAAGTGTTCTTGTGCCAATTTACAAGAAGGTTGATGTGCAGAGTTTCAGCAATTACAGTGTTGATGAGCCATACCATGAAGATTTGGGAAAAAGTAGTTGAGGCTAGGTTGAAGAAAGAGGTAGAGATTTGTGAATAACAGTATGGTTTTATGGCGAGAAAGAGTACCACAGATGCAATGTTTGCCTTGAGGATGTTGATGGAGAAGTATAGAGAGGGTCAGAAAGAGCTGCATTGTGTTTTTGTAGATTTAGAAAAGGCCTATGACTGGGTTCCAAGGTAGGAACTGTGGTTTTGTATGATGAGTCAGGAGTGGCAGAGAAGTATGTTAGACTGGTGCAGGATATGTATGAGAACAGCACAACTGGGTGAGGTGTGCTGTTGGAAGGACAGAAGACTTTAAGGAGCAGGTGGGACTTTGTCAAGGATCAGCCCTGAGCCCTTTTTTGTTTGCTCTGGTGATGGACAGATTGACAGATGAGGTCAGAAAGGAGTGTCCATGGACAATGATGTTTGCAGATGATATTGTGATCTGCAGTGAGAGCAGGCAACAGCAAGAAGATAACCTATAGAGGTGGAGGCATTGAAGAGAATTCTCAACTGGATAAAGGTCTCTGGAGTGATTTGTGATAGTCAGCTAAGGTGAAGGGAAAGGTTTACAGGACAGTTGTGAGACCAGCCATGATGTATGGACTAGAGACACTAGGAATAGGTAGAAGACAAGAGGCAGAGCTGGAGGTGGCAGAGTTAAAGATGCTGAGATTCTCTTTGGGGGTGACAAGGAGGGACAGGATCAGGAACAATATAATCAGGGGGACAACACAGACAGGTAGGTTTGGAGAAAAAGCTAGAGAAGCCAGATTAAGATGGTTTGGTCATGTTCAGAGGAGGGACAGTGGTTATATTGGGAGAAGAATACTAGACATGTAGCTACCAGGTAAGAGACGAAGAGGAAGGCCAAATAGGAGATTTATGGATACGCTGAGGGAGGACATGGAGGTGGTTGGAGTTGGAGTTGAGGATGCAAAGGACAGGTTGAGATGGAAATTGTTGACTCGCTGTGACAACCCCTGAAAAATGGGTTAAGCCGAAAGGAAAAGAAGAAGAGTTCCTTTTAATCTCCCAGTGAAATCACAAATATTCCTGGTACATCGTTGGTAATTCTGCTGTTCCTAACAAACTGAGAGTTTGGCAACAGTTCAGTTCTGTTTTTTAGCTTTCACATTTTTGTCATACAAAGGGAAAATATTTCTACACGGAAACAAAGCTATACGGTGGAAAAGCCAGGGCTTTTCTGTGGGACACTCACTACAACCTTGAACCCTGTGGGCAACAGCATTATAAACTGTTAATAACCTCATCAAGCTGATGGTTGTGGGTTCTGTTCCCATGTTTAGGCACAGCCTCACTGTTCTCTCTGCTCCTAAACTAGGCCAACCACACCATGGACTTTGACACTGGTTCAGCCCTGGTCCTGACCATTGAGAGCACACTCATCACTGCCTGTTCATCTGAGTCTTTGGTGAGCAAAGGTCATTTCAAGAACTTCTGTATTCGCTTTGCTGAGGGCTTCGAAACTTCCTGGGATGACTGGAAGCCGGAGGTCCGAGGGGATCTGGTCATGAACGCATGTGAGTCAATTGTCGGTTTCTTTGTCGATGTACAGTACATGTACTGCGGTAAGCCACAGTATTCCACAGTACATGTATACTGTAGTGCATGAGTGTAGAAATAAGGAGCCCTTCCCTCAAAGTATGTTTGGCTTAGATCTTGAGCAGTCCATAAATGAACCCCCTGTCTGATATTCCGCTGCGGTGTTTCTGGTTTGCACTCAGGTGTGGTCCCTGATGGTACATATGAAGTCTGCTCCAGGACTACAGGACAACCATCTGCAGGCAGGTTGACTGAGAACCCTGGGAGTCTTAGCAGCAATTCCAAGTCCTATCAATGACTTTTTTTTGTTTTTTCAAATCAGAGAGCAGCAGTGCTGGCACCTGGACTCTGAACGTACTTTGGAAAATGTGTGGCATTGACGTCCACATGGACCCTAACATCGGCAAGCGACTAAATGCACTAGGCAACACGTTAACGTCACTGACTGGTGAAGAGGACACAGACGACATCGCTGACCTCAACTCTGTCAACATGGCTGACCTATCAGATGAAGATGACGTTGACACCATGTTGACCACCATCCACATGGTAAGTTCCTGGTTCATCTGTGGTAGCAGAGACCTAGATCTAAAACAGCAGTTCACAGTCACCTAGATCAAGCTCAGTTCTTCAGAGTTCATTTGTTCCTGCTACTGTCCACAGAGTCCAGAATGCCAGTTCAGCCCTCGGCTGACCTTAAAGAAGCGCCTTGTGAACCACATCCTGGGCCTCTCTCTCAGGCCTCAGAGTGTTTCTGTCCCAGCTGACTGCTTAAACTATACAGCGCCCTGCCTCAGAGCGAGTGACACCCAAGCCCACAGGCCACTCTCCTGGGCCTGTGTATGTAGAGGCGTGCAGAACTTTTCTGCGCTGACATTAACAAATCAAGCAGTAATTGTTATGACCTTTAAATGAAACCTTGTGCTTTCTTGTGGGTAAATAAATCTATGTAACACCAGAATCTACCACTGGGGCTTTTCTCACTTCTTGACTTTAACTGCTGCAGTGATGTTGCTGGTGGTGGCTTCTCTCTGTGTTAATGACCTGTTGTTACTAAAGCATTGTGTAATTTACCTGAAATCACAGGTTTGGGAATTGGCCTTGAAACCAGTCTTCTAAACAAACAGGTTAGGTTTAGGTCTGGACATTCCAATAGTTGTGACATTGGTGTTTGGCCCAACAGGAGACCATTGACCCAAGAAGGCAAATGATTACGGGGAACCAGGTTCTGGATGCCAGGGGGAGGAAGGTGTCCAAGCGGGTGGTGGATATCAGAGAGCTGAACGAGCAGGCCAAAGTCATTGATGACCTGAAGTGAGGACCTAGAGTGTCTCCCTGATGTAATGATCTCCATACTGGTAGGAGTTACTTTTACCAAACACCTGTCTCTCAATTACCTCAGGAAGCTGGGGGCCAGTGAAGGCACCATCAACCAGGAGATCCAGCGTTACCAGCAACTGGAGTCAGTGGCGGTCAATGACATTAGGCGAGACGTGAGGAAGAAACTGCGCCGCTCCAGTATGAGGGTAAAACTTTGTACTCCAAACTTCCAGTACTGGTGGTGAGAACTTGCTGTTATTGACCAGAAGGTGTGTGTGTTCACCTCCAGGCTGCTTCTCTGAAGGACAAGTGGGGTCTGGGCTACAAACCAAGCTACCACCGCTCTAAAAGCATCTCTGCTCCTTCAGCCCGGCCTCCTCTGAAGAGGATGGAGAGGCAGAGGTATTGTCACAGAGGCGGGGCTGGAGGCAGAGGCAATGTGGTTCAGAGAAGGCTGAAAACTGGTAGTCTAGGGGGTTACTTCAGGATTCATTGATAAATGAAAGCAAATGTAACAGTGCTTTGCATTATGTGAACAAACTGATGTGATCTGTAAAATATATACAGATCTATCTAGTTCTCAGGTTTCTAATCATCCTTTCCAGTTCCAGAATGGAAGAAGTGGATGATTTGTCAGATGTCCGTGTTGTAGCGTCCTCTCCTGGACCCCGTGTGACCTTTAACATACAGGAAACGGTGAGCATCCTCTTTACTGCAGCCAGTCTTTGTACAGTACGCCCCGAGCTATTCTCCATAGGACCCCAGCTTGCCTACGCAGACCCTTAACCTCTCTGGGAAGACCCCACCAAGGTCTACGGATGTTACATCATTTTGTGCTCTTAACATCTGAGCAGGCCAATGGGAGGACCAACTTGTTGTTGTGTCCTTTTTTAAAGAGACCCATTTAACCAAGTATTGTATTTAATTCAAGACCAAGAATCAGCCTTTGGATTGGACAAAATCATCTGTCAGTCCAGGAGAGATCTTCAAGGTACATGGTCCAGACCAGATGCTAATGTCCTGTCCTGCTCTGTTTTAACACTAATCAGCTTTTCTGGATTTTCTGGCAAACTCAAACAACTTTGCTTTAACAGCTTAAATTACTGACTTTTGTCCTCCAGTCTGTCTTCTGTAATTCCTGTTGCCATTCTTAGCTGCTGTTAGTACCTCCCCTGGTTCATTAATGGTTCACACTCAAATCCCTAATTAAATCCCAATCAAACTGTTCATGAATCAAGATATTTAGTGAATGTAGTTGAACGGTCCTGATGTTATACACCCTGGGCCGTGCACTGTAGGTAATACTCTTTAGGCACTGTACTGTGGACCGTATACTGTAGGCCAGGGGTCAGCTATTTTTTACACCCAAAGAGCCATTTGGCGCCATTATCCATATAAAAGAAAACACTGGAAGCCGCAGATATTTTTTTGTATCTAAAATGGAGATAACACAGTCTATGTTTTTGTTACCTTTATCTTTATATTTTTTCACATTTACTCTTTATATAAACAACTATAGTGTGTTTTTTTTTTCTTTTTTTGCAATATGGTTACCTGATAAATCTCCCCCAATCAGTTCTGTTCAGCCCACATCAAAACTGTTTCTGGTGCCATTGGTATAAAGTTGAACAAAGTAGCTTTAACAATTGAACCATGTTCTGTAGATCTAATGAAGATGACAGAAAGCTGGTCAGTGTAAAGGACAGGTGACCTTATTGTTGAGATCAGACTGATTTGAGTGTTTATCTGAATCTCATCTTTGTCCTTTTCATGACCAGATTTCACTGTAGTGACATAATCCCATTTAATATATATAATAAAATATAATATTTATTATATAAAATATAATAAAAAAACTTATAGTTAATGTGATTATGAGTATGACAATCAACTACTGTCCTTTATTGCAGTTTTCTAAGTCAGTTCATAGTGCTTAGTCATGCGTTCAGACCCATTACAGACATTCCGTCCTGAAAATAAAACGGAGGTAATATTACTGGACCCCCTGCCCGCTCTTCCCTCCTTTGCTATTGCAAATTCTGAATTATATTTTAAAATTATTAAAATGAAATCAAATTTTGAATTCAATACTCATCATTTATTTTCCAAAGTCACAGAGAGCCACAGCAGAAGGGTTAAACGAAGGATGAAAGAGCCATACATGGCTCCGGAATCACGGGTTGCCGACCTCTGCTGTACAGTAGGCTTTTGACTCAAGACTCAGATGTCCCATATGTGACTTGGGTTGACCAGTCTGTTCAAATCTCAGATGGTCCACTATGTGCCACAGTTGCTGTTTTCACTCAGAATCCTACTGTTGTATTCTCTCTTTCAATCTCTGGATCGTCCTGGGGTTCTTGGTGGTGGCCTCTCTTTCTATCATATTCCTGTTGAAGGCACTGACCTAAATCTGTCCGGTTTAGGTGGACAGGAAGACATTATTCAACATAAAATGTGTCTCTTTAAGAGAACAGTACATGATAAAGGGTGTGCACTTGATCTGTCTTGATGAACTTCAACCTTCTCCACTCTGACTCCGTCTGTCTTCTACCTCTCTGAAGTTCCCTGAGGAGACAAACGTGGACCCGTTATCATCCTCCGTTGACCAGCCGTCTCTTCTTCTTCATCACCACCACTCTCATCTTCATTCTCCATCTACCTCTGAAGGCCTCCAGTCAGTTTTCAGTGTCCCCTGCACCCCTGCTGTCTTCTTACCTGCCCTTCCCTTCCAGCATGACAATATTAGACGTGACGACCTGTACTCGTCGTCTTCCGAAGACTCAGAGAAGGAAGATGAATTTGAGCACGAGAGAGTCCCCACTTTCAGGAAGCCTTTGTGAGTTGTCTGATTAATCTTTGTTTCAAATAGGTGTTGTTCTGAGATGAATGTTGTGAACTTGTGTCTCGGTGTGTCCAGCCATGTGTCTCCTAGGAAGTCCCCAGGCTTCTCTGCTGTGAGTCAACTCTTCAGTGAGCGCTGGCCCAGTACACCGGCTAACCGTAGCTTCAGTGGTGCGGCCACCGAAAGAAACATTGACTTTGAGCTGGATGTTCGTGTGGAGATCGACAGTGGGAAGTGTGTCCTCCATCCCACGACTCAGCAGCCAGAGCATGAGGATGTTTCTCTAAGAAGGTAGAATAGAAAAAGAATAGTCCTTTATTGTCAGGTAGTCTCTCATCATCCTCCACTATTTGGGGAATTTCTTACCACTACATTTTATTTGTGCTATCCAGGTCTGTAGTCCAGGGCCCTCATGTATTAAAGCAAAATATTGTAATGAGACCTTCTGTATCAACACTTAAATGGTCTTAGGAAAATATGGTACCTCAGGTCTAAATGTTGCACAGCACAAAAAAGCATTGTAGGACTGTTTCCACACACTACCACACACCCCTAAAACAGAACTGATTTACAGAACAGAACAGCTGTGTTCATTTGGTGACACTTAGTGGTGATACTGGAAAACATCTAATGGGGTTATGTTCAAACGCATCTCAGAAACAATCTAGTTCAGTGGTTCAACCATGGACCCAGTCATTGGAATTCTTTTGTTCAGCTTCAAAGTCATTTGGTTCCTCGACTGAGGAGCTTCATCGATTCGTGGTTGATGTCAGAGGAAACTTTTCTTGCCTCTGGCTGTTCTTTTGTAGATCAAAACTTTCTGCTCTCGAAAAAGGCCAGCATCACCGTTATCGTCGCTCAATCATCAGTCCCACTCTGCTGTCTCTCCGGGTGACTGTTTGTTGGACCTCCAGTGTATTCCATTGTCGCTTTATAGAGTTGGCAAATTGGCAAATGCTTTTATCTATCTTTCCATCCTTCTTGAAGAAAAACAAATGATGTCCAAACCTTTGATTTTTAAATGAGAGGAGTTTCGTCTGTTTTGTCTGCCATGTTGCTGGTGGCAGACAAGATCAGAGATATATATTTATAATAATAGATTTTATTTAAAAGTGCCTTTCTGGACACTCAAGGACACTTTACGAGATACATTTAAAACAAACAAAAAATAATTACAAACAAGGACACTTTACGAGATACATTTAAAACAAACAAAAAATAATTACAAACAATG
>JAFBJS010004765.1:0-24253 GCA_016785265.1 Paraplagusia blochii
TTACCACCAGGGTTATAATAGTTTCGGATTTTTCAGTCTAGTTTCGTTTTAGTTAGTTTTGCCTTTTAGCACATTCGTTTTAGTTAGTTTTAGTTATTCATAAAAGCAACTAATTTAGTCTTTGTTAGTTTTAGTTTTGTTCAAAGTGTTTAGTTTTAGTTTAGTTTTAATTAGTTTTAGTTTTTGTTTTAGTTTTTCAAACAAAGACGAAAACGAAGGTTAGTTCATTTCTAATTTCAGTTAGTTTCAGTTAGTTTTGTTAGGACACATTTTTGTTTTGGTTAGTTATAGTTTTTTTTTAATTTAATAATCGTTTTAGTTTCAGTTAACGAAGAGTTTTTTTTCGGTGATCGTTTTCGTTTTTTCGTTAGTTTTCGTTAACGATGATAACCCTGGTTACCACTGAGGTGTCCTGAGCATGGTATCGTCCACAGGCATTGCTCTGTACGGTGATAGGTTAAATGCAGAGGCAAACCCCCGCGCCCCCCCAAAAAACTTGGAATGAACAACAACAACATCCTTATATTCCCAGTCTGCGTAACTTAAGACAGACGTACGCTGTGCTCACACTGTACGATCAAATGTCCGGACGTAATTGGACTGCTCACATTGCATGTCCATAAATGACACATCCCACTTCTGTAGCCAGAACTGCTCTGGTAGAGGTAGTGAGTACTGATAATAGCCACATTTGTAAACGGTCGCTTGTAACTTTCCTCATCTTGATGAGGTCGAATGGTAGTTATTCAGTTGTTGTGGCCTTAGTTGAGTGGTAAAAGCGATGGACTGGAATTCTGTTCGGTCTCCCTGCTGACAAGACCCTTAATGTATTTTCTGAACGTTCCGTTTGGTAGGACACTTAATATTAATAAAGAATTCTCTATTTATCTTCTATGTATCTTCTTTAAGCTGATTAGTTCACAGCATCTCTCTGTATTTTCCCCTTTTCTGTTGGCAACTCTCTGGTGTGTTTAATATTTATGTAACATGCATGACTTATGACTTATGATGAAGAGCCCAGATGCTGCAGTGGTACAATTCAATATCTTTGCCTCTGGGCTCGAACCAATCCTTAAACTTGTATCAGCGCTGATTCCGATATTTTTATAATAATACTGTTATTATTCAGTTCCAGCTGTACACTGGTCGCCCAGTTTACTTAGACAGTCAACAATGTCAGCAGTTTGGAGGAACATTAAAATGAGAAACAAAGATAGTTAAATAATTTACTCTATGCTTTATCCTGTTACTGTTTAACCAACATTTCCTTGTATTTTTGGATATTGTGCCATATTTTTCATATATATTAAGTGCCTTTTTTTCCCAGAAAGCAATGCTGTCTAACTAATCTTATTGGATATTTTATCTTCAGTTTCTTGATATATTGTCGAAAAGTGTCAGTATGATTTGACGTGTGTTAATGAGAAGAAAAATCAAAATCTTGCCACTGCCTACAGTTTGGGTTGAACCATCCATCCATCCATTTTTAACTGCTTATCCATTACCGGGTCATGGGGGCAGCAGTCTCCACAACTGTCACCCAAGTCACATCGCACCATTACGGTGGTGATCCCAATGAAAGTTAACCGCCCAAATCTGGATTCAAACTTGCACCAAAGACTGGGCCAAAACAAGGCAAGAGTGCCCTCTAGTGGCAGTCATTTTTAAAAATAAACTTTATATATAAGTTGCACCTGAGTATAAGTCACAAACCCAGCCGAAGGGTTAAAAATAAGTGTGACTTATAGTGCAGAATGTTTAGTATTTGTATACTAGGTATGGGCAAACTAAGGCCCGGGGCCAGATGTGGCCCATTCAGTTTTGTAATCCGGCCGAGATCTTGTTAAAATTAGTAGCTTTTAATACAAACATCTGCTGACTGTAATGAGAATAAGATTTAATAAAATTATATCTTATTATATTATGAGGACACTAAAAGTGTTTTAGCATTTTGGCTTTAATGCACGACTTTGGCAGTTGGTGACCTCGTGGTTTAGGAAACAGACCTGTGTCCACAAGGCACCCGGTTTGAATCCCCCCCAGTGCAAGTTACGCTGAGCATGGTATCGTCCCCACACACTGCTCTCGGGTGTAAAATGCAGGCAAAATTTCCCACCTTTGGATGAACAAAAACAATTTCATTTCAATTTTTTACATGTTTGTTATCTTAGTTAACATGAGCGCTCCATCTACCTGCTCCTAGTCCAGTTTTAGGACGAATTGTGGCCAGAAAATCAAAATGTTTGTCCACCGCGTTTGTGAAACATGGTACCGGGGCAACCCTGGTTTAGTCCTAAATCATCGGCAAAGGGTTTATTTTCATCAATAACTGATTCTTCTTCTACTTTTTCACTCGTATTCCTTCCTGGTTGGTAAAATAGCACCGTCTATGATGAAAGTGCTTGAAAAGACACAGACTCTTGATCATGACTGACTGTTGGTTAACTCTCCATCTCTGACAGAGTGTAACACTTCCAGCAGGGTTTATTTTACACTATTCTAATTGACAACACTTCTCCCCGCGCTGACCTCGAATGTCAAGTGCGCTGAGTGTAAATCAATGGTTTTTACAGCGTGAAACTTTAACGCAAATAAGCGCCTCTTAAAAAAGGTTGATGATACAGTATATATTTATTGCCTGTGTTTGTAATGGGGTTACGTTATTCCTGTCAGACCAGGGAGTAAAAGAGCAACATTAGGTTTAATAGTTTGGACACAGATGAGACGAGAGACGAGAGCACACACAACTGTGAGTACTCTGGGAATCAGACAGTACTGAGTTGACATTCAAGGAGTTCAGACTGTAAACAATACCACAGCTTATGCAGCTTTGGAAATACTCAAAATACTTAAATTCAATTTATTATTTTATCTTTGGCTGTTGAGATGAATGTGTTAGTCACAATAATTAAACATCTGATTAGAATTTTAACTCATTCAACACAGATTGGCCTTCACTTAATGTCCAATAATTCCTCCATCTACTCATGTGTTGTTGTTCTGATGCAAAATCAATGCTCACAGTATTATTTACACTCAATGCAGGAGTAAAAAAAAAAACACCATCTCATCCCACAGAGGCTTCAACTTCTGCCCTGCCTCATCGAGCACTGGGTGGTTAATGAGTTTACGGCTGACAAGCTGACAACTGGATTGTTAGGGACTGTAGACTCATTAATATTGTTGAGGACAACAGCTTCACCAAAGTTTTGAAAACAACTCTCCACCCGTTCTACAACCAGCTGTTAGGATGAACAGTAATGACTGGAATCCACTGACTTTACCAAAATAAAACTCCTACCCAGTTATTGCCTTTTTTTTTCTGGTAAGATTTGAGTTAACTGTTTATCGCCTGACAACTTTACATATTAAAAATTCCATCATTTGTTTTAGCTACAATTCTGGTATAAAAAACAACCAAAAAAATTCTCTGTTATATTAGTCTAAGATGATGTACTGACTAATCATGATTAATCACCCCAATTTACAATTTTGATTAGTCATGTATAATCATGATTAATAACTATTTAGATTAATCATGATTAATCTTGACTAAATGCAAAATCTTAGTGATTAATCGTGATTAATCAAGAACAACAATGACTATTACAATTTTGTTACACTCGATTAATCAACGCCAGTAATAATGAAGAATCATGACTAGTAACAGTTGAGATAAATCATGACTAATACTAAATTTCTTGAATCATGATTAATCATGACTAACTATAATTGTACTGATTAATTCCAATTCTCATGAGTCATGATTAATGACACCATGATTAATGACAGTTGTGATTGATCATGAATCACAATGATTACAACTTTGATTAATCATGACTTATCACAATTGCAATTTGCCATGAATAATTGTAGCTCATTACAATTTGGCTAATCATGACTAATTACAATTTTCTTGACTCCTGATCTATCACGACTTATTATAATTGTGATTAATCATAAATAGCCGTTACAATTTTGATTAGTCATGATTTATCATGATTTATCATGACTAATCAAAATTGCAAATAATCATGAATAATAAGGATTGAGATCAATCATGACTAACTACATCTTTAATGACTCATGATTAATCACAACTAATTATAGCTGTTACACAATCACAATTTTCAGAACTCACAATTCATTATTACTTATTACAGTTGTGATTAGTCATGAATAATTATGATTTTTTTTACAGCCTTGATTAAAACATAAAACGTGTCACACATCACTACATGAAGTCGTACGACAACCAGAAAGTGTTTTTTAGCCCCAGGAGCAGACTGACTGTAATTAGACCCTGTAAGATTCAGTCTGACAGAACAACGTCAATCACAAACTCCAGAACTAAGATGGAAGTATGAACTCACTTGTCCCCAGAACTAAAAAATCCCCTAGGTTCCCTCCACCCTGCGTCCTTCTACCCTCAACGTCAACATCAGCTCAGCAGTCCGGTCCAGAGACAGGGACAAAAGATGCATTTATAGCAGTGGGTTCAGGATGGCTGCCAGTAGACAATGAACACATTCTTCAACCTTCTCAGACACGTAGCTGTGGGCAGCCTGTCCTGCTGCAGTGGACAGAGGTGGTGGTTTTTATACACAGGGTTTGGCTGTCGGGCCAAGATAAATCAGCTGGAGACAGAGTTTGTCCTAAAACAGACCTGTCCAAAAACCTAAGGGCCTGGTCGTGATCATGATGGTGACAGGTGGATCCACGTGGCCACTGGTTCGCGTTACTATTTTTATGTCATTGTCTCCCACAAATACATTGAGTAAACTTGAAACTACCTTTAGTTACAAGTAAATAATTTTTAGGGCATATTTAACATTAAATATACATACATAAAGTACACTACGCATGTATTATACATATAAATACTCTATACATTAGCATCAGAGACGCACAAAATGTTAGGCCTTCAAGTTTTTTTTTTTTTTAGAAAATGGTCCCAAGGTGCCTTTTTGTTTTTCGACTGAAAGAGTTAGGTTATGATGACACAAGCAAAATAGCACAATGTTTCCAAAGACTGGGCCGTGTCCCTCTAGGGTGGTCGCAAGAGATTTTTTTTGCGTCATCTCACGTTATGTTTTTTAAGAATTCACGGTCATCATAACAGCTGACTGCATCCAACCTCACAATAGCTAATTTCCATGGTCCGCACATGTTTATGTATCTGAGATTTTCAATTGGGAAAAAACTGGGCTACATTTAGCATCCAAATATGATACAATTTTCATCTTTTTACGTTTACTTTTTTACGTTACTTGAGTAGTTGTACGTGTTCAGATGTTACTTAGTCAACAATTACATATCCTCAACAGTGGTCAGATAGGGTTGTGATTTCCCTTGAATTTTAAGGAGGTTTTGCTCAGAGGCACTGGCATAATTGCAATGGTACTAAAAAATGTCATAATAGTCTATTTTGATCTTCAAGGTATCTTTTGGTTTTCAGTTTCCGGCCTTGGTTTCTTAATTTTCATTTTTCGATTTCAGCCAAGAATTTAACTTTACGCCCTGAAACAGAGTCACATGACCCTGCAATTCAAGGATGCTGCCGTTTAATCATCCGTCATCGAGAAATTCCAAATCTCCAAGGAAGTATCAGCTTTCGGAGTGTTCCCTTCAGCTGTCTGACAGCGTTGGTTTCCCGCTCCGTCTGTGTAGCATCATTTATATGGTCGGCGGTGGCTTATAACGTGTTTTATAGGCCTGTCTGAGATAACAGTGAAGTCATTACCACATTAGTGTCTCAGCTGGAGTCAGGCTTTACAACAACAGGGAGACATATTCTACGGAGACCGTTCACACGGAAATGTGTCGCGCAAAGTCAGACGCTCACTCAGCGCCAGGGACGCTGATGACATATGCTGGGATTAGAGTCTTACTCGTTCTAATGAGAGCAGGTTGTTAAACAGTGACAGTTTTAACTACAATTTAAGGCTAACCTTTCAGCAACTGTGTGCCAACTATAAGACTTTAGCAGCTGTCCCTCACTTCAGGCTGTCTTCATATGTTTTCAACCCCGGGAAATGCATTTAATTCTGTTCCAAATAAAGCTGTTCTAACTACCCAGCTGCTACGCTAAGCCTCTAATTCCTGACAACTTTTAGCTATTTTGGTCATGCTACCATTTGCCAGTTTCACATTTATGATATGTTATATTTGTTATATTTTGACTCACCTTTATCTAATGATGTATTTAATGAGTTATTTAACTTTTTCTGACAGTTCAGAAATATCCTTTAAACACCTGTCTTGGGAATGTCATTTGGCTGATTTAAGCCTTTTAAATCCTCAAATATTTTTAAATTTAGTTGCCTTTAACTCTCAGGGAGTTTTTGACTTTCCATAACTTTTTTAAAAATACCTTTTATTTTCCTTTCACATTGTTCGTTTTGCAGGGGTTGCTTTGAAACGTCACCCTGTCCTCTGTATCTTCTACTCTGACTCCATCTACCTACAGTACATGTCCTCCCTCACTGCATCCATCAATCTCCTCTTTGTCTCCTACCTGGTAGCTCCATCTCTAGGATCATTCTTCTACCAATGTATCCACTGTCCCTCCTCTGTTCCTCCCTCATGTCCAAACCATCTCAATCTGGCTTCCTTAGCTTTTTCTCCAACCTTCCTGTCTGTGTTGTCCCTCTAATGACCTCATTCCTGATCCTGTCCATCCTTGTCTCTCCTAAAGAGAATCTCAGCATCTTTAACTCCTCCACCTCCAGCTCTGTCTCCTGTCTTCTACCTATTCTAGTGTCTCTAACCCATCCATCATGGCTGGTCTCACAACTACCCTGTAAACCTTTCCCTTCTTGCAACTTTTTTAATATAATATATAGAATATTTAATCTATCTATCTAATATCTAACTTGCTAGATTGCTAGATGCTTTCTATCTTAGCTGGGTTGTCGTTTCCCTCCTCTCAACAATTTCATAGTAGGACAAAACAAAACATTAAACAAAGATTTTTTTATATATAAACAAGTTTCAGTTTTGGGTTAACATTGTATCCTGAATAATCAGATGTTAATATTATAGAAACAAAAATATATATTTGTTTGTTATTATATGTCTTTATCTGTAGACTTTTCAGTTCATTTTAAGTGAAAATCCTGTCTTTAGAGGCAACAGGAAATAAAGAAACAATGTACTAATAATAAAATTAGTGTAAATCCTGTCAGTATTAAGGCACTATAGACTGGTGGGTCAACTCTTATACATATTTGATATGATCTGACGGACCAAATGTAATTACACTGCGGGACAGATTTGGGCCCCGGGCCTGAGTTTGACATGCCTCCTTGGACAATTTTTTATTTTTATCTTATCTTCTCCCGGGATTTTGGAGGTCATGCTACCAAACAATCCCATAGATGAGAACTGGTGAGACACCTTTTTCCGTTTGAGATACTGATGTTTGTATCTGTTTATGTTTTTGTCCTCAGATGGACCCTGTCCAGAAGGCAGTGATCAACCACACATTTGGTGTCCCTCAGCCCCTGAAGAAGAAACAGATCATCTCCTGCAACATTTGCCACCTGCGCTTCAACTCAACCGTAAGAGACTCTCTTTATATTCTCAGCCTTTCTGGTAATGGGAGCGATGGAGAGGTTAGGGAAAGGACAGTAACTGTTTTACGGAAAAGTGGTGTTTGCCTCAAGGCTATTTTGTCAAATGTTTATTTTTAAACCCTGTTTATTTTTCTTCTTTTTTTATGTGTCTCTGTGACTTATTTGATTTCCCCATAAATGGATTTCTCTTCACTCGTGGTGCTTTTTCTCTTATGCAAATTCATGTAGCTTTAAATACGTCAAATCAAAACTTAGGTTTAAGATTATTTTTATTTCTGCGATGCAGGAAAATAAGTCTATGTGCCAATGTGTGCTTGTGTGTGGTCGGGGGGGATTAGGCAGCGGGGAGAGCTGTTTTTCACAAAAGAGCAGAAACAATCAACAAGCACAGCAGGAAGTTGCATTTCTAGCTTAGCTTTCTTTTTCTTTTCTGCATATCCACAAAATCGTTGGCACACGAACAACCCATGACATTTGGAGCACATTAACAAAAATAAAAAGTCCTGAAGAGACAAATCCCTGCACACAGAGGTAAAAAATCTCCAGACTCCTGTTTTCTAAAGAAACACTGAGTCACCGGGGACAACAGGCCTGCAGACAAGCAACTGTCATTGTCTTCCTTCTCAGCACAGCGACATCAGCACAAGTGTGTGGCGTTGGCTCCTGACACCTTCGCAGCGTCACTGCGTTTCTGACTCCTCCGTAGACCCACGGACACTGCGGTTACGGGAATAAGACAGTTAAAGGTGAAGCATCAGAGGTGTGAAGTCTATCATAATCCTAATGATGTCTGTCCGTGCTGGAAGGATCTGCAAAGATAATGCAATTTGGACAAATATGTGAAATATATGGCCCGCTGAGTTACCTCGCAGGCCCACAGGAGATTAGAAAGCGTTCCATCCAGTCCATCGACATTGTCTTTTATTTACAACCAGTTGTTCAAGGAGAAGGAGTATTGCTGAGGCAATGAATTTGGCATCTATGCAGTGTAGTAAAAATCACAGAATGTCATTGAAAACACATTACAAGTAGGAAATTCGATAGAAATTAACTGATTGATCGATATTTTTGGTTAAATTACTTCATTTAGAAGTCCTATCAGCTCTGCTGTCCTTCCCAGAGGTGTTAGCAAACACAGGGCAATCTGGACACTATAAGGACAGGTGTAAAACTCAAGGCCTGGGGCCCAAATGTGTCCCAGAGTCATATTGTATGGACCACAGGAGCTAAGAAATCATTTCATACAGTCCAAGAAGGGTTTAGTTGTAAGCAACTGGACTTCTTCTTGGAGTTGAAAAGTGAGTTCTCAACTCCAAGTCCAGTTGCTTACAACTAAACCCTTTTTGGATACCATGACCTGGATGAATGAGAATCTTCACAAACATTTCATAAAGTCCATGCAGCATTAAACGATATTAATATTCATTTATTTATCTTCATTTGGTTACCCTTACTGGGTGTGAGGGGCAGTATTCTCCATCACTACCACCCAAATCACACTACACCATACAAGGTTTTTGTGAGGCAATTTGACATTAAGTTTTTTAGAAGACATTCACTATTTTGTTCTATAAAACTTTATGTCCAGTTTCCCTGCAAAACCATTTAAACTCAATCGCAGGATTATAGATTAGTATTTCTATGGATAGAGCCTTCCGTTTACAGCCAGCCCTTCGGGGGGAACAGAAATGCTGATGTGATGAGTTTGAACCCCCTGCACCGTAATGGAAAATTAGAGACAACATAAATGCGTTGTTATTTTTAGGTACGCTTGTAGCCTCAACGCTCGAAGTGATTCGAAGACGTTTCAAAGACGTTTCCTCATCTGTAGAGAAAGACAAAGTTCAGTGGCTGCTAAAATAAGCACATTTTATACGGTACATGTGCGAGGCTTGTTTTTTTTTTGTTTTTTTTGCACCATGTGACCATAACTGCTTACACCTGATTTAGCCCTGTGTTTATTTGAGTTTATTTTCTGCAGTGATGGAACACCCCTCAATCAGAACGGTCCCAGCAGAGAACTGTTTCCTACTGTAGTCTTGTTGGCTGCAGTGCTGATGTGAAAACCAATGCTCATTTCACACCTTGTTCCTCTGCCTCCACTGAGACCCACTTGTGTTTAGAGTGTGGCGGTGGAGAAGGAGTCGCCTGAGTTTCTCACTTCACACAAATCTCTAAAGCCTTGTCACAGCAGATCAGCCACAATTTGGATTTTTTTTTTTTTATTTTCCAGAAGCTTTAAAAGTATTTTTAGCCCCTACAGTAGTGTCTATACAGTATGTTAGTGTCTGAATGTTTTACTGGGCAACATTGGTGTCTGCACGGATGTCTCTGCATGTGTGGTCTAGGTGTAGCTACGCTTTTGGGGACATTATTTTGGTAAAAATCCTTTGTTCCAGGGCAGGTGTCAAAGCTAAGGTCCGTGAAGTCATCATGTGTGGCCAGAAGGGCTAATAATGTCAATGCAGCAGAGTTTCCTAATTAGAATTGGTTTTATTGCACAGCAAGGAACAATATCAGTTGGATAAATAAATAATAAACTGCATTAACATGTATTAATATGCTAGTAACCAGCAGCACACCTGACCTGGCTCTTTCAATCAACTGATTGTCCCCAGTGAGCTGATTGGTCAACCAGTTTGTTGAAAACAGTCAGAAACAAAATGGTATTTTGGATTTGGATATAATTTGGAGTTAGTACTCAGATTAGTAATCTATCTATATAAAAAATATTCAATGAACTGAATATACTTTTATACATACATGCAATGTTGACTCTTCCCAAGCAACATATTGGCCTCCCTGTTGCTCTGGTTACGGTGGGACCAACAGGTTTGAGAATGCAAGAACAAACTAAGGCCCGGGGACAGGATGCGGTCAGTTTGGCTATATATTTCTGGTCTGCTAAACTTGTCTAAATTATGTTGATATTAAAAATAAATTATCATTCTTCTTCTCTTCTCTTTTACCTGTATTTCCTTGACAGATCACATAGAAAAGTAAAAAAAAGTGATATAACAGTTCAGCCTTCGTGCATGACTTTTTCACATGAGCGCTCCATCCATCTGGAGGGTGGCAAATCCTGGTATATTTTAAGACCAGGCCCAAAAGTCAAACAGTTTGCCTTCACCTAAATAAGTGGATCCATTATTTCGTCTGACGTTCCATTGTTAAAAAATAAGAGATTGTCCTTACACTTTTTGTATGTAAGATTGACTTCTACAGACCTCTACAGTCAATCGGCTGATATTATCAGCCGACCGATATATAGGACAATTAAGTGAGATCTATAAGATTGATTGGTTTTTCCTCACAGTAATGAAAATCTGATGCATGGGTTTTGTCAAATTTAACTAAATCACCCCGAGGGTTCTCAGTTTAATGTTGTTTACCTCAGTTTTGGGGGCTAATGATGTCATATCGGCATAGGTCGATATCTGTATTGTATATTTAAGTGATTGGAAAAAAATGTCAAAATCAAATATTGGCAAACACATGTGCGTCCCTACAAATGAACTTTATATACATTATTTTACTATTGAAAGTTTGCAAACCTTTAGACAGCCTGAGGTAGAAGGTGGTGCCATAACCAGAGCCTATACCAGCTGTAGGTAAACTTCTTGACCCACAGGCCACAATTGGTCCTAAAATTGGACTCGGGGACAAGTCCAGACCAGGAAGATGGATTGTATATTTGAACGAAGAAAAATGTCACGTAAAAGTCATGTATAAACCCTAAAATTGTACATTTCTAGTAACCTTTATGACATCATCTACTGTCATCTAAAATGCATTATTGCAGGAAAAAAGGTGGAAATATAATGATAATATAAATATATGATGTTATTTGGACAATTTTGGAGGGCCGCATCGAAAAGCTCAACATCTGGCCCCCGGGCCTTAGTTTGCCCATGCCTGACCTATCCAGACAGTATGAGAAGCAAAATAATTAATAATTATATATTATAAAAAATATATAATTATAATTAAAATATATATAAAATAAAATAATTAATTTTTTTAGGAAGAAAAGAACATTTCCATATTTGTGTTTTCTGTCTTATTATTAATCTTTTACAGGGTAGTGTTTGAGTGTGTGTGTGTGTCTGTGTGTGTGTGTGTGTGAGGCCAGTAGCTATTAATCAGTTTAGTTTCCTGCAGGCAAGTTAAACTGTCACAATGAAAAGAAAAAAAAAGAAAAATAGTGAATTCTGAGCCCTAGAGCTTTGTAAAAAATTATAAAAACCTGCCTTTTATTTTGTC
This sequence comes from Paraplagusia blochii, assembly GCA_016785265.1. Taxonomy (NCBI): domain Eukaryota; kingdom Metazoa; phylum Chordata; class Actinopteri; order Pleuronectiformes; family Cynoglossidae; genus Paraplagusia; species Paraplagusia blochii. Next base: position 11,841 of record JAFBJS010004765.1, read on the forward strand.
TTTGTACCGTTGTATAACGAATGCTAACCCACAGTAACCCACAAAATGAAGCTGATGAAGATGTTTGTATGCACCTAGTTTCCTGGTGGCCATTTTTGTTAAAGGTCAAGCATATTACATAAAGATTAAAAGAACATTTTTTTCCCTTTTTGCGTCTTTACCAAAACTCTTTATTCACACATCTTCATACTAGGTCTATAGGGGCGGTGTCTCTACGACTCCACCCAAATCACACTGCTCCGTATTGTGGGTGATGAGCCCATGGGAAGTTACAATCGGAGCATGGAGAATAAAAATGTGGATTTCTCCACATTTTTATTCTCCAAACCAAAGGAGCTCACTGTTCCCTCCTCTGTGCCTTTTTTCTTCTCCACTCGGTTCTTCAAAGCAAAGTTCCGTGTCTACATAGGACATTTCTGCTTGTAACGATTTAGGCGATTATTTCCTTGAGGCAGTGAAAATTGGATCAGAGCTCCTGTCTGAACAGACGCTTCTTACTTCAGTCTCCTTGTCAAAACACACACAGACACAACCCTGGTTGAACGCCGCAGAAACGCTGTTTTATTGTCTGTGCACTCCTTAAGCTGATCTCAATATTTACGTCTGTTGTATTGTCCAGGCCCTTAAGTTCTACAACAGAAAACGACTAACATCTAAAGAAGATCTCTGGTGTGTTCTCTTCGAGGTTTGAAACTGGTTCTAAAAACACTACTAAAACTATAAGGCCAAATAGAAAAAAAAAATCATTGTTTGTGTTTAGGGATTTAGGAGACATAAATAAAATTGACTTGTCTTGACTAACTAGTCAACTAGTTAACTAGTCTGGTGCCTCCACAAACTGCGTAAAACCTGCAAATGTTAAAACATGAAAATACAAACTACTTTTGATGCCAATCGATTGGTTTCATCCCCTGCTTTATTTCCAAATCCACACATAGTGCAGCAACACTGCTAGAGTGTGTCTCCGACCCAACATTTAACAAAGTGTGACGGTCTTTAACTGGGTGGTTACTTCAAACGTTCATGCAACGTGATGTGAAACTCGCAGGATGTGCAGCCAAGACTCACGTCCTGTGCCATCTTTCCATTCAGTCCTCCCTCTCATATTCACCATAGCCATCGGAATGTAAGGATTTTAGACCCTGACCCCCTGTAAGAAATACAGCATTAAATGTTTTGCAAAAAATTGCTATCAGTTTTTGTCTCTGAGGACACAATTTGTCCTAAAATTGGACACGGGGCCGAGTCCAGAGCAGAAAGTTGGATCATTCCTTTAAACTAATATAAATGGCATGTAAAAATCATGTATAAAATCAAAAAATCTTTCATTTCTTATACACTTTATGGCGCCATCTATTGGGGAAATGCATTATTGCAGGGAAAAGGCAGAAGTACTGTAACCCGTAGGACTATACTGTCTGTGATTTGGACATAGAACTGCGCCTTATGGAGTATATGAACTTGAGTAAAGGCACTTTATAGTGCAGTTCTTTTTATTTGTAGATATAAAGAAATGTCCGCCTGTCCGTCCTGGGCGAGGACCCGCTCCACTGTCGATCACCCTGAAGTGTCAGCTAAGGTGAAGGGAAAGGTTTACAGGACAGTTGCGAGACCAGACATGATGGATGGATTAGAGACACTAGGAATAGACAGAAGACAAGGCGCAGAGCTGGAGGTGGAGGAGTTAAAGATGCTGAGATTCTCTTTAGGAGAGACAAGGATGGACAGGATCCGGAATGAGGTGATTAGAGGGACTGCAGGGCTGCATTAAAAAACTGGCCCCTGGACCACATCTGGTCCCTGGACCTTAGTTTGCCCAAGCTTGTATCAATAGGTCTCTCAGATATATTGGCTCTTTTGAACAAGCCCACACTAGTTGCTGGTCATAACTCTCTAGTTAGGTCATTTTGTTTAGGGTGATAAAGGCTTTTAGCCAGGAAGCAGTGGTGGCTAGCAGTTAAGGAAGTAGAATTGGGTTTTGCAACGCTTGAATCACGAATCCCCCTGCCAGGTTGCCATTGAGGTGATGTGAGCATAGTACCATCCTAGCACACATACACTGCATGTATCAGTATATGAATGCACTATATGTAAATGCACTTCTTCAGACAAACATTTTCAGTGGCCAAAACCTTGGTGCATAGCTACTTCTACTGTGCAATCTTTGCATTGATTGCTGTGGTATTTACATGTACTTGTTGTTTGTCAGTGTGTTGTGCAAAAAGAATCCAGGCATGAATTCATTCAGAAATATTGAACGAAGAAGGTCAGACTAGTTTGCACCCTTCTGTCAGTCAAAAGATTTACTTTTTTTTAGATCCAGATTGTGAGTTTGTATGCAGATGACATGTTCTTTCTGTCAAACAGGTGTCACGGGTTGTTTTCTTCCACATGTCTATGATTTTCCACAGCTTGACTCTGACGATGAGAATCAATAGGGCAGCGGTGAAGATCCAATCCTCTCTCTTGTTACATTTTACATACGCAATTATACCTCTGGCCTTAGAGTGTTGCGTTGCTGTTATCGGGAGAAAACAGACTTGTCGTCTAACATGCCTTCAAGAAAGCACGTCTGCAGACGTCCGCTTTAACATTTACTGCACGTGGCCTCCAGTCCCCTGCAGCCCAGGCTGGGTGCGTCCTTTGTGTGTGGTTTTCTAAGTCTGTGTTTCCTATTATTTCACAGAACCAAGCTGAAGCCCACTACAAGGGCCACAAGCACGCCAGGAAACTCAAAGCCATGGAGGCCCAGAAGAACAGGCACCGGCGATCTGGAGATGCCTCAAACGCAGGCAGAGACAGAGATCGAGATCGAGACAAAGAACGAGAGAGGGACAGGAGCAAGACATCGTCATCAGAGACGACGCTCCCCGCACTAATGGATGGGAGTGTAGAGGAAGGAACAGGTTTGTACACAGACGTGGATAGAAAGTAGTATTGAGGGGACAATCTGTCTGTGACAGATGACTCACTCTGTCAATCTTTTTGTTGATCTCTACTGCAATCCTTGGATCCCCACTTTCCCTGCTTCCTTTTCCCAGAAACCTCTCCATTTGTCCAAATTACTTCATGTCCTTTTTCCTGTCTAGCTGCATCTCACCGTCCCTGGGCTCTTTTGTTGCCACACCTTGGGATTAGATTGTCTCTACACATCCTGACCCAGACAGAGAGTCCTACTCTGCATTCAAACCTCTCTGCAATTCCCGTCTCTTTCCGTCCAACTTCAACCCAAAGTGTCTCCCTGTCCCTGTGCCATGTGACAAATGGATGGCTCTGAAGCTTTGGGATTATGGGATGGCTCAGAATAAGAGATGTAGGATGAATGAAATAGGTCTCGGCTAAGATTGAAGGAAACCTCACTGGGATCGTTTTTAATAACTTTGTCTTTTTTTCATCACTCTGCTCTTTGTGGTGTCCTTCTACTGTCTGTGTGGCACTGTAGAGCCGTTCCATCTTTACTGGATGGACGTACAGCATTGGTTCGATGCAGAGAGAATTGCTTTTAGCCCAAATTTTTCAATATATTGATGGAAATTAAATGAGTAACGCAGTCAAATGTTGTTTTTTTCTTATCAGAGCAGTCACTAGTTATCAGCAGATTAATTATGATCAGAGTGAGATTGAAGCAAAAGCAATCGCAGAACGGAGAAGAGGTTTGAAAGCCTTGCATCCCAAAGCAGAACTGTTTTGGATAAAAGCATCTGCAAAAATTATTCTAGTGTAATATCAATAATATAATGTAAGGTGTACTTTAATGATCCCAATTTTGGGGGGAAATTATTGTGTTAACAGCAGTGGTTGTTTTAAACACTGTTAACAGGCTGACCTTGACATGCGCCCTGCTTTGGTTCCACTGAGAATCAAACCCAGGACTTGGAAGGCAGGCGTGCTAACCGCTACACCAGGGGCCCAATAGGTAGATCGGGATCTACCAGTAGATCTCCCAAGGCGTGTTGGTAGATCCTGAGCCATGATATGAAAAACAGAAATGTCATTCTATTTCAAGAGGATAATCACTGGGCTAAAGTGAGAATAATATAGATTTTGAGGCAGTATATTGTTATATGTTAATGTAGTGAGTATGATATCCAGTTTATATTGGTCAATATATTTAGAGTTTTCAATCTAAATAGATCACCTCAGCCTGGTCATTTGAAAAGTAGATCACAAGACTAGTGTGGGACCCTTGTGCTACACCATGGAACTGAACGCACATAGCAGAGGACGGTTTCGATCCGTCGACCTTTGGGTTATGGGCAATGTTCCCTCTAATTTTTCATATGTCTGGGCAGACAGGCAACCTCGCTGAGCAAACTGAGGACCACGGTGAGCAACATTAGATGTACACACACCAGTATCAAACCTGGGATCATAGCAAGTTTATTGGCTTTAAAAGAATGAAATGACAACAGCAACTAATCCACACTCCCATCTTGCGTCTTCGTACAATTCCACCAGCATTCAAATGACTTTTCTGCTGAATGTGACGCTTGTAGTAGTCCAACGTCCATTCAGTCCACACTTTTCCCTCCGAAAACTCGCTTGCTACTTTAGCTTCGCAGCATGTTTTGCAGAGCAGCCCTTTCTCACTCAAAACGAAAACATCTCACCCAGTAACACCCCTTGTTCTTCTGTTCGCAATTCCATCTTAAAAGAACCGCAATTCTGTTTTACCTTGGCTTTGTGAGTGGATTTGCCACTGCACGTTCGATTCACCATAATAAGGGGTTAGCAAAGCGTTTATGTGGATTTGCCACTGCACGTTCGATTCACCATAATAAGGGGTTAGCAAAGCGTTTATCTCTCTTCACAGTCTATGCTCTACACTCAGCCGCACCGTTAGCTACATGCTAACCTGCAAAACAGCGGCACTTACGCATAAAGTGCTGTTATTGTCATTTATTGGCTGCGTAAGTAAACATGTGTAAACCGCATCATATCATTGGCTGGACAGTGTTAGTTGTTGTTCTACTGAAGTGTTGTCACATCCCAGTCAGTGAGTTGCATTGCAAAATGGCATGTGTAGAATGGTATGCTGAAGGGGGGAAATGCAGGGAAATTTACATTTCCTGGATATGTTTGATTTTAACACAAAATGCAAAAATCACACAGTGCACACTAGTCTTTAGCAACTTTAGGCGTAAACCTCAAATTCAAATATCTTCTCCATGCCACCAAATGTTCCTAAATATTAATCCTAAACGCCACTACTTAAAACCATGTCATAAACGTATACGGTTAAAAAAGCGGATAAACCAAAACCACTATGATGGAGATGACGCGCTGTTCTATGTGTCAGTTCCACCACAAAACTCTAGAACTGCTTTATCAAACCTGGATGCCATGAAAGTAATTATATTATTTTCAGCCGATTTGGACTTTTGGCCCCAAACCCTATTCCACAGCACCACACCCTGTACTTTTTGGACAATATTTACCACCAAGAAGGAAGCAGAAGTAGAATTGCTTCTAAGCAGAGACCGTTTACTCCCCACCCTTTACTCCAAAAACTTTTACATCTATTCAAGGTAAAGGTGCACAACAGAACTCTTTCCTTTCTTCTTCCCTCTCATCTTCGGCAACCCTCTGAACGAGATGACTATCTGGACAGAATTTCAAAATGCTCTCAGATGCTGTTTGAAATGTCAGGGAGCGGATCTAAAGGTTGGAGCAAAAGGATGCCGGGTTAATTCTACCTCGCAAACATTTAGTTGAAAACGGGCACACGCTTGAGGACCGAGAGTCAGAGCCTGAGAATGGGAGACGGTGGACAAAAGGCTTGGACACTGATAATGCTCTCATCAAATCTCATTTTTAATACTCTGCTGTCGCAAAGGAGAGCCCTGAAAGCAGAGAGCTGCGGCAGCAGGCTAAATGAGACGATGAGCTGGAAATGAAAGATAAAATTAAATGAATGAAGGAGACAGATGGAGAGGAGAGGGAATAGAAGAGAGAGAACTGAAGAAGGAAGGAGGAGTCGACAGGGAGAAAGAAAATACATAAGTCAGAGATAGTTTTATGTCGTGAATAATTTTACACTTTCAAGGTAATTTTGTGAAGAGGAACTCTCTTTAATAATCCCAATTGTGTGATTCTCCTGATGTGAAATTGAAACGCAGCAGTGCGAGCCAGTGCCGAAAGCACTACAATGCCAACCTGGAATAGAATAGCGTTCCAAATTAACACTCTATGAAATGAGTTATGTCTGCCATGAAACTGAAGAGTCGGTGGGGAGCTGCGCGAGGGCAACAGTCGCATTATCTGACGTTCAACACCGATAACTGAGCTGTGTCGGCTCTGCTGCAGCTCGGTGTTGAAAACAGAGAATAAAACAACTTCAGGCTAAAGTTCAGCGGTGCAGATGAAGGAAGCTGCTATTAATCAAATTCACATATACACACACACACACATATACGTACACATATATGTGTGTGTGTGTGTGCTTGGTTTCTGCTCCTTATGTCTCCTTACAATTTGCTCCTCATCTCTAATGAACTGAAATGTATAAGGGTTTATTGTATTAACTTCATTGAAATACATTATGAAGGTCACTGATTATTACCATATATGACAAAAAAGCAGTGCATACTGTACAATGGCACAGAGTCAAAGAGGCAGTGGGAAGAAATAATGGAAATATAGTCAGACAAGCTCTGTGATATCAACCAATGATAACACCTTAGGTGGACGACAGACAAATAGACAGATAGACAGACAGATGGATGGATGGATGGATAGATGGATAGATATTTAGCTGGATGGATGGATGGATGGATGGACAGATAGATCAATAGATAGGTGGATAGGTAGATGCACAGAAAGATAGATGGACAGACAGATAGATGGATAGACAGACAGAAAGACAGACAGACTTGATGGATGATTGGACGGACGGACGGACGGACGGACGGACGGACGGACGGGCGGACGGATGGATGGATGGATAGACAAATAGATAGATAGATAGATAGATAGATAGATAGATAGATAGATAGATAGGTGGATAGGTAGATGGACAGATAGAAAGATAGATGGACAGACAGACAGATGGATAGACAGACAAGCAGACTTGATGGATGGATGAATGGATGGATGGACAGATAGATCGATAGATAGGTGGATAGGTAGATGCACAGATAGATAGATGGACAGACAGACAGATAGAAAGGTAGATGGACAGACAGACAGACTTGATGGATGGATGGATAGGTAGATAGATAGGTAGGTAGATAGATAGATAGATAGACAGACAGACAGACAGACAGACTTGATGGATGGATGGACGGACGGACAGAAACATGGAGTACACCCAGTGGACGGTCCATATATTTCCATATCCAAATAGTACAATATCTTTCATATATTGTCTTCTCACTGTGGGAAGGAGTTACATCATTTCCTGTTGTTTGGTCGACTTCTTTCTACTCAAAAATAGCTGCTGGTGCAATACACGCCCAGTATATCAGACAACCTGAACTTGTCCTGCTAAAGATTTGACTTCTGCTGCTTTCATCTCCTCCTTTACAGAGCCTTGCTAAGTTTATCAGTGGGTCTGCAGGAGTCTCAGTGTGACCGCTCCGTCTCTGTTGGTGTTTCTTGACATCAGTCAATCAGACTCTCTTTGTGTTTCTGCACATTACACAAATTCTGCAAACTGTTTGTTTACCAGAAGAATGTCCAATCACTCTCGCTCGATGCATTCAACATCAAAACCAATTATTCAGGGGTGTAAACAGGAAACAGTTCTCACACTTTCACCGCACACAGGGATGGATTTTTTTTTTTTTTTTTTTTTTTTGTTCGTACGACCCTGAGACGCCTTGAGCTGAGAAGAGCAGACACATTAAAGAGTAGGGAGGCAGACAGGCCAAAGCAGAGAGACAGAGGCTGTGACAAAGCATCACTCACCTCCTGCTTTGATTGACTCGGCTGTTGGAACCCCGGGGACTCTGCCTGTCATCACAGTCATGATGATTTAGGGCAAGGGTGTTTTACTCAGTGGGAGTTGTTTGTTTGTGGAGCTGTCTTGAATCAGTGCTCTCCTGCTCACCTTCGTGTCTGTCTCTGAATGTCAACCTGTGCATAATGGGCACCGCAAACTTATTTTTTCGCTTTTTTTTTGTTTGTTTGTTTGTAAGTAGAGTTGTCTCTGACCTGAGATCTGAGGATCTTAAAGACAATCAGAGTTGGCTGCACTGTCAACTGATGGTTGCGGCTAAACAATCGATATTTATGTCAGGTATTTGATGGAATTAAAAACTATTCCCAGGTCCTGACACCTATTTCTTGTAGATCAGGTGCGTCCACACTTTTTGTCTTGAGAGCTACTTTATCACATGACCAGGCTATTCACTCATATGAACTAAAAATCTTACGATTTACGTTAAATCGCTGTAGTTGTACGACACAAAGCTGTCCGACTCAATATCTTTGTGATCCTTATTTATCCTAGTGATAGCATTTTCACGGTATTGTGATGTAACGGCTTGGGATCTTTAAACACTCTCTTCAAGATCTAATGGCTTGAGAGCTACTGTAATGGTAAACAACAAATGAGGCAATCTGCAAATATGCTAAAAGAAAATAAAGTGTTTGTTCGTCCACATTTATTTGTCACCACATTATGCTACTGCAGCTTTAGATAAAAAATTGTTTCTTTAGTTCTCTTTCCTTGTTATTTAATGGAATATGTAGTGTTCAGATCCAATTGTCACTCTCCTGAAGGTGAAAAACCTAGAATCTAGTTAACCTACATCGAGGACTTAGTTAACTTTAAACTGCTTTGTATCAAAACATAGACTAAACTTAAAGTAGATTTAACAAGTCTTAATGGCTCAAGAGAAAAACACACAAATTGTTCGTCTTCTCCTTTAGACTTGTCCCTCTTTTAGGGGTTTCCACGGCAAATCAATGTTTTCCATCTCCCCCTGTCCTCTGTATCTTCTACTCTGACTCCTACCTGGTAGCTCCATCTCTAGAATCATTCTTCTACCAATGTACCCACTGTCCCTTCCTCTGAACATGTCCAAACCATCTCAATCTCTAGCTTTTTCTCCAAACCTTCCTGTCTGTGTTGTCCCTCTAATCACCTCATTCCTGATCCTGTCCATCCTTGTCCCTCCTAAAGAGAATCTCAGCATCTTTTACTCCTCCACCACCAGCTCTGTCTCCTGTCTTCTGTCTATTCCTAGTGTCTCTAACCCATCCATCATGGCTGGTCTCACAACTGTCTTGTGAACCTGTCCCTTCACCTTAGCTGACTCTCTCCTATCACTGATTAGTAATCTACCCTTATGTATAATGATAATCATTATTTTGTGCTAATATTATATATTCCATTTCTAAGAAATGGACAGTAGGTGGTGCCCTTGAATGACATTCCTCAAGGTCCCATTTTTAAAGATAATTACAGGGCTTTGGTTTTCACCAGCCTCCATGTCTTCTTCCATAAGGTCTCGGCCCTAATCCGTAGATGAGTATCTGCAGCCCCTGTCGCTGTCTCAGGTGGAGCTATCATTCACATAAGCTGGAGATCCTACCTGCTCTTGTGCACCAACAAAGGGGCCATACATTCCTCAGGGGTTTCTCTCATTACACTGAGGGGATTGTCTAATCTGACTCCTATAGAGTTTATTTCTCTTAAACTGGAATGAGAGAGGGAACAGCCTTATCTCCAGCAATTAATTTACTCCAGGACATAAAGGGAAAAATCAATAGGGCACGGTTGCTTTGAGAGAGGCTTGTGTGCAGGGAGACAGAGTGCGGTAAATGAAACTAAGATGTTTGTACCTCACCGGGGGTAAAGTTTGCGTCTCTCCGGGGAGGACAGTGGCTTTACTGAAATCCAACTCCAATAACATGGGGATGTATATGTCTGTTTACATTGGCAGGGATTCAGCAGTAAATTTGATATTTATATGGTAAAGAAACTTTGGTAAAGAAACCTTGGCCAACATTGTCCATGCAGTCCCCCATTGAAGGGCAAGTTGTAGCTTGTATGTCTTTGTAAATGTAACAACTAATCTATAAATTAATGTTTCTGCAGTTGATTTTTATTAATTGAAGATGTAATGTTGTGTAATTAAAAAGTTCTAATTCATCAGGTTAATTAGCAGGACTTCAGGAGGCTTTCAAGCTTCCACGGGCCACACAAAATTACTTTGTGGGCCAAATGTTGGCCTGCAGGCCTTGCGTTTGACACAGTACAATACGAAAGAAAGTTCAAGACAGTTTTCACTACGTAAAAATTGTTTTTTTACAAAATTATATTTTGCACACCGTCTTGGTCAATCATTTGATATCATTCTGAGCATCATTTGGAAGTGCAATACTGCCACCTACAGGGCTGGAGTGTGTACATGCATCCACTTACAGGTCTGACATAAATCACCTGTTAATATTTGGATGAAAGTTTTATCATTTTTTTCTGTAATTATTTTATCATTACAGTTGTAGTGGTGGGCCAGCAATTAAGGAAGTGGATTAAGGTCCACAAGGTTTCAGGTTTGAATCCACCAGCTGCCAGTTTGTTTTAAACATACCAACATCCTATAACGTCCCCTCATAATTTTCTGTGGACTCACCACCCACAGGAAGACTCACAGTTTGGTACAGTGTGATTTGTGCGACGGTTGTGGAGACTTCTTCCCCTGAGACCAGGAAACGGATGAAATGTCGAAGTCTCTGCGGTGAGATAGCATGTATTTTGGTGAGGTTCTCACATAGTCTTTTCTTTTCATCCAGGTCTTCAAATGGATCTAGAACCAGTCAGCCTAGAGACAAAGCTGGAGGAGACTCCCAGGAGCTCTGTCATGCTGACACCAGTATCAGAGGTCTCCTCTGTGGAATTGGTCAGCCTTTCCCCTCCTCAGATTTCCCCTTCCTCACAGCTCTCTGAAACAGCCTCAGACACCAGTATTGCAGACGTCCCAGAGGCTGCTGAGGTCACGGGTCTGACTACTGAGCCGGGCAGCCAGGCTGACACGTCCAGCACAGTGGAGGAGACACATACAGATGAGGATAAGGATCCCAAAAAGAGCAAGGCTCACCTCCACTGTCCTGTTTGCAAAGTGACAGTCAACTCCGTCTCCCAACTTGAAGCACACAACAGCGGTGAGAGACATTGTCTTGTTTGTGCGTCACTCATGTTGGTCTCATAGCAAGATGCAAGGGAATGTGCTTATCGATTGATCGCAATGTCCTTACCTGTCTCCTGTCTGATGTCTCCAACAGGCACTAAGCACAAACTGATGCTGGAAGGTCACAGTGTTTTGCCTCGACGTCGAGGGAAGGTGGTCGCGGCTCGTGCCGGGTGTAAAAGCAAGAGGCTTGGAACCAAAGGCAGCGTCGGCCTCCCCAGCAAGAACTTTCAGTGTGAAGTGTGTGAGATCTTTGTGAACTCCGAAACACAACTGAGCCAGGTAAAAATAATGAGCAGTTTATTGAAGACTCAAATTTGACCATAACTGAGCAAACTATGGCCTGAGGGCCAAATGTGGCCCATTTAGCATGTCGATCCGACCCACTAAACTTATTTAACTTTTACCAAACTATTATTTTATACTTTAATTATACTTCTATGTCTTTTTCACTTGACTTTTATTAAGTTATTTATCTTATTTCACGTAAATCTATCTGCTCCTGACCGACAATGGTAAATATTTGCCCATGCCTGGAGTAAAATACAGCACACAACGAGTTGATTTAATCTTAAGGAGTATTATAATTAAATACGTAAAACGGAGATAATGAATTGTTAAACTAAAATTACCTGTGAAGTTTATAATTTGGGATCAGGGGAGGACATTATTATTCTCAGTGTTTATGTCCTTTGGTTGTTATTGATTTTTCATTAATTTAAAAATGCCTCTTATACATCTCAAAATCTTATCTTTTTTAAAATATGTTTAAATATTATGTTATTTGGAATTATTTTAATAATTATGATGAAATTTACTCTAAACTATTTATTTTTTATTTATTTTATTTATTATTTGGCATTGTTTAAGCATGTTTTCTTCAATCCTTAAGTGATTTGCATTCTATTTTACAAGTTTCCCACTTGTTGTTCAGTGTACATGGTGTTAAAAGTGTACGTCATAATTAATCATGAGCAAACTCTTTAAAGTCATGGGCCGCAATTGGTCCTTAAATTGGACACAGGTGTCAAGTAAAGCGCAAATAAATAAGACGTATGTGATCTAAGATAAAAGTCCTGCACAAAGGTTAACATGCTTTTAGCCTTTTCTTTGCCATCTATGGGGGAAATGTAAGGATTGCAGGGAAAAACTGAATTAAAATTACAATACAAACAAATAATATAATGTGGAGATATTTTTGCAGGCTGGATTACAAAGCAAAATTGGCCACATCCGGCCCCAGAATTCCCCTCCCTGCCCTCAATGTGTGTTTTT
>JAFBJS010004766.1:0-11587 GCA_016785265.1 Paraplagusia blochii
AACAATTGCACTGTATCTGTCATTTGTGTGTATATTGTGTATATATATATACATATATATATACACACAAATGACAGATACAGTGCAATTGTTTATTCATGTCATTTTATTATTATGAAAAGTTTGACTAATACAGTTAAGATGTAAAATCACAAAGATTAAAAATAAATACATTTAAAATCCCAAATTAAATTAATTTAAAATAGATAATTGAGCAATCAAAACAAAACCAACTCCCTTCACAATCCAGCTTTAATCGGCTGTATGCACATCAACTGCTTTATACTGCAGGTACTGTATGTAAAGAAAAACCTGTCTCCTGAGCACTGTTAATACAATATTGTTTTATAACATGCCAGAAAGTTCTGCAACATTTTCTGCAAGAGCCTGGCTTTAACTGATGAATTGCTCTAATCGTCTCCATACACCCCGAGGCTGCAGTAGAATACCCACCTCCTTTATACCTCCTTTGGACGTGTGTCCCTGAAAAGAGAACCAAAGTACTTCTGCTCCCCTGAAGTTTAAATACTTTAAAGTCTGATTGGACACCGTTTGCTTCAAATCCACAGCTTTTCTTGTCGATCAAATCTTAACATAATATTTTATTTTCTTGTTTTTTCAACACCATAAGGGATCTTGTGGCGTCTGCTCTGAAGCATATAATGAAATAATTTTAGTCTGCAGTTATGGATGTTGCCAGCATCTTTAATGCAAACTGTATGCAATCTGTTCTTGCATTGTCCTTCTAGAGGAGCCACACGAAGAAAGAGCCAAGAAACTCACAGGGGCTTAATGTCTAATTATAGTCTTTACAACATGAACATATCAGCGTTATGAGGAAAAAACTGACACTTTTTACATGGCAAGTGAAATAAAGACAAGGTGAGAAAACTAGTCAAGTCATTACTTGGTACCTACGCACATTTTCTCCAGATACACTTACAATGTGTGTTATAATACACATGTATTTGTATTTTATATGCAATGTGTGCTTCTTGCCTTCTGCATCTCTGCCTACCATGTGTAATAATGTGTTTTATGAAATGTCATTGTCCCCTTTTAAATAAACTAAACAAAAAATATATATTTTCTGCAGAATATCATAAAGAATATCACATGCATTATAAAATACCTTTAATACGTGGCCTTCTTCCATTGTACTTCTTCCATTTTTCTTTCTTGCCTTTTGTATCCAAATAATTTTTATTAATTCATGGCCAAATCTTACTGCTCCCCACTGTCAGCCTTTCTGTGGGTGATGAGCCCACTGGAACTACAGTATGTGGATCCTGATGGAGCTATGATCAGAGCAACTCAGGGGCAACCTGGAAGCTGGTGGATTAAACCTTGGCAATCCAGATCAATTTTGATTGAACATTAAATAATACCTCCATGTCCTCCTTCACTTTACCCATCAATCTCTTTGTCCCCTACCTAGTAGCTCCATCTCTAGGATCATTCTTCTTCTCCTCTGAACATGTCCAAACCATCTCAATCTAGCTTCTCTAGCTTTTTTCTCCAAACCTTACCCTCTGTGTTATCGCTTTATTCCTGTTCCTGTCCATCCTTGTCTCTCCTAAAGAGAATCTCAGCATCTTTAACTCCTCCACCTCCAGCTCTGCCTCCTGTCTTCTACCTATTGGTAGTGTCTCTAATCCATACATCACGGCTGGTGCAACAACCACCCTGCAAATTTCATGGAACAGAATGTTGATAACCACCCTACAATTGTATTGACATCTTATCTGCCTGTGTCTTCTGAATCAAAATACATTTGGAAATCTTGGGTTAAACATTTGAAACTTGTTTTTTATTTAGTACCTTTTTATAAAGAATTGAAATACCAGTTTAAATAATATGAGCTGTGCCTTGACAAAGAAACAAGCTCCATCAGAAAATGAAGAAATATTTTCAACAGTTTAATTAAATCAAACAAGGACGACAATATCAACATGCTGATGAATGCTGGATATGTTACATTTTAATTTTTCTCACTTCTCTAACAGAAGCAAGACTTTTATTGTGACAGAGACATACCAGCGGTGCAGCCCTCGGTAATAGGTGTCCTGGTGTGTTGACTGACAAGTCAGAAATAAGGCAGCTCTTCTGCATAAGGGACTTTCTGATCATCAGTCTGGACCGACTATTGCCTGACCTGTAGCTGATTATCTGTGTGGAAGTGTCAGCTCAGTGGATAAAAAAAAAGGTAAAAAGAACTGTTTGCAAAAAGGTGAGACCTGTACCTGAAGGCAACAGAATTCGACCAGGTTCAGTAACCACCAGTAAATGTAAAGCAGTTCAAAAGTCTCTTTGCTAGATCCCTGACAGGCACAATCCAGCAATAATATTAATTTATTTTATTTTCAGTCTTAACATCAAACAAAATGATATTAATAAAGACAATAATAATATTATTGAAATAAGAAAAAAACAATAAAATCCTTCTTGTCTCCTTTTGTAAAGAAAACCATATGCATTGTCTGTTTTTTTTTTCTTAATTAAAACAAAGTTGAACATCAATAATATGGGAGTTCATACTATGCAAATGCTTCATGTCCATCATGTTAAAACAATGGAGTAGATTGATGTCCAGCAGCATGGCAGCCCCTTGGTTTACTTACTGTTACTGATTGAGAGGAATTCTCAACATAGATTCTAAAACGTGCTTCATACAAACGATGGTGTTGAATCAAAGAAGTCTGCAGTGGTGACCTAGTGGTTAAGGAAGCGGATTTTTGAGTCCACAAGGCTACAGATTCGACTCCACCAGCTGCCAGGTTGCCACTCAGGTCCCCAGAGCATAGCACCGTGGCTCACCAACTGCAGGAAGTTCCAATAAGGTTGGGTGGGTGGTGCAATAAGGTTTGGGCGGTGCCAGCTGACCCTGAAACTCAAAAGCAGAGGAAGACGAATGAATCAAAGATTTATTAACAGAAACTAGTTACATTGCTGATAGCGCAAAGTGGACAAATAACAACAGAACAAATCAGTAGACCAATTGTTCATAATAATAAAGGTAATTGTTCAGTATTTTGTTGAGGCATCATGTCAACCACAATTGGCAAGGAATCGTTTGGGAACTATTATTGTAGATAATGCTTTGATTAGAGAATATTGACCAGCACATTGCACAGATTTTTTTTTTTTTTTTTTTATGCCACCAATCGAGACATTTTTTGTTCCAATATCCTTATACAGCCTACTTCGCTCACATCACCCCCAGCTGACTTGAAAGGAAGCAGACAATGTCATTAAAACACACTGCATCTGCTGAGGGACTGGGGAGGAATGTTAAGTGCCCTGAGATGTGCCAAGGGCATTTCAGCACCTGACGTGGAAAAGAGACAGATCCTGTGAGCTTTCCATCTAAATGCTCTTGTTTCGCCCTCTTTCCTCCTGAAAGCTTATATTTTTCAATGAGTTAATGTCACACTGTGGGCCTTCTCTAAAAGTTTTTGCTCCATGGCAATACATTTGTTGAATATTGTGAATGCTTACATTAAAAAAATAAAGAAATAGGAAATATGTAGCCACAGGCTCAACTCAACTCTTTGACCAACTTGAAAGCTGTGAAAGAAAAGGCTTTTGTGAATGAAAGACTAATTTCCTATTAATGTGGTCAGAACAAATAAGTTGTTACAAACTATGGTCTTCTGCTTTATAAGCTCTGTGGGAAATGTCATCTAATCTTTTCTGCTTCAAAAACAATTAAGTGGCTACTCCAGGGCACCGAAGTCCAATACAAAAAAAAATATTTATAATGATTTTTTCCCTCTGCAGCACTAAGAGGCTGTTAATACTGTGCTGCTGCTGTGGGTGAACTAAAATCTGTTTTTATGGGAATTCAGTGATTGGTTACTTATTAAACTGCAGATTAAATTGTTTCAATAGATGGTCAGATAGATAGAGATAGATAGACACAACTTGAGTAAATACTGTATAATGTCATATTTTTGTTCATCTATACTGTACACTTTCATCCTCCTGCAGTCTCTACGGTTGCCACCCTAAATCACACTGCACAATTCTTACGGGTTGTGAGGTCACTGCAATGTCATATTAAATGATATTAATAAAATTACTACTAATAATTATAACACCAATCATAATGGTATTATTAATTATTAAAAAACTATCACTACTATGTGTTATTGTTCATTTTAAGTTGATCGTTTAGATGTTTGACATTTAAAACAAAAAGAAAAACATAAAGACAAGAAGTAAAATGTAACAATTTGATTTTTTTTTGTTACTGCAACAGCATCATGGTCCATCTTGGAGCAGTGGTCCACAACCAAGAACCTGTCATAATACCAGGTTCTTGGTTGTTAATACCACACCATTATTCAAGGATCTTTATTCTGTTAGTAGGGGAGTCTGAATGATCAATTATTTTGCAACATTTTCAGATTTTTTTTTAATGAGAAGGATAAGGGATAACACTGGATTCTTTATGAAGTAAAACCAAAGTACTTTTTTTCCTCTGTAGCTACACAATGACACAATGACCTACAGTATGGCACCAACTCAAACTAGGGGTTGCAGAACCATGATTTTTATCCCATATGCTGCGGTTTGGAGGAACCACAAGCTTGGTGGATTTGTAAATGATTTTACAGGACAACGTTATTTTTTTGGATTTTAGTCCTTCTTCTCAAACAATCAAAATGTTCTAAGTGTTGAAGATGTAAACAAGTCCTTCCATAGAGGCATCCTTGTTTCAGAAACACATCACTGCCTAGTTTGCTCCCTGAGCAATCTGATCAGAATACACAATAAACACTTGCCTGAACGCATTTACTCCCGCTGAATACTGATTCCGGCATATGTATTAGTCATACTGCCACCATCAAACACATGAGCATATTAAATGACTCACTGAGAGGATATGAAGAGCTAGATAACATATTCTTTCACATAGTCTTTGCTCTGTTCAGAGGTAATTAAAGATTCATCTATGGATTATATGGAGTTGCATAGGCCTGATTTTTGGAGGTGGTTTATTTAGAGGTAGGTTTGAGGTGGAAGAAGGTGAATCCACCCTCTAAATCAACAACCACACTCTCCTCTAGTTTTTTTTTTTTTTTTAATTTGGGCTATAATTATCACTGTCATCAATTTTCACATGCATGTAGGTCTGACACTGCGTGTGTGCCCCAAACCTTTTTGTCACATGCACAGATAAGTAAAATGAAAGTCATTCCACAATCAAAAACACTTTATAAAGGCACACAAATCTAATAAACCCAGACGCATGACTCTTTATTAAAAAATGAATCATCAGAACAAGTGTTGTGCCACAACATCATACAATAAGAAAAATATGAAATTAAGTAAAAAAAAAAAAAAAAAAATCTGTACTCCGGAATGACACTGTGCATTATTTGGCTGCAGCAACGTACAGACCCAGAAAATATGGTAATATAATAAAATCAAAAGAAGAAAAATAATAATAATAAAAAAACTCTCCATTCCTTTTCCAGACAGGGAGGCGCTAAAACACAGGGGTTAGTTGTTCATGTTTTGTGTTACATGAATAAAAGAAACGTTTTTTTTCCATCTCACATTGTCTGCACTGTCTAATCAGGTATACCAGTAGGGGGAAAACATACTGTGTATAAAGGAATTATTTTTTAAAAGGACATCTTTAAGTGTTCCTCCAACACCGCTACGTCCTCTTTTTTTTCTTCAAAGACAAAGTATGTGGACAGATGGCTTCAAAGACAGCACTCTGATGAATTCCCCCGCTCAGAACAATAAAGTGTGAATGTTAAAAGGGTTCAATTCCTGCTATATCATCACTTCAGCGGCAATAAAACACACAGCTTTCTTCCCTATTGCTTAATGATATGAATAAACTACATTAGCAATGTGGGATCTTTGTATGCAGGGGAAGAAGAGCTGTGGTGGGGAAACTAAAGCAAAGCTCCCTCCCCATGATCCCCTAGTGAAATGTGATATTTTTGGTTGTTTTACATTGGTAAAGCGCCAAAAAAATGTATTTATTAATACCAGTAATGTCTATTTAATTTATTTTAAATTTCCAGGGGAGGCAGGTGAGGCCATGAAAAATAAAATAAATGGTCCTATTTATTTATAGATTTTATTTAATAACGTCACCAATTATTTTTTTTTCACTTTTACCGTCAAATATTAAGAAAAGACGAGCGCTCAGCGCTCGGTCTTACTCTGGATTTCTATGCTGTGCTTGCATAGAAAGACCTCCACGCAGAGAGACTGTTCTGCCCTCTGCATGTTGCTATTAAAATGTTCACAATTATCAACAACAATTTAATTATCAACAACTGTATGTATGGAATGTTTTCTTGTGCTGAGCGGTCAGAAAACCGGTGTGCAGAGCTGCACTGAGAGGCCACTGTCCTCTGGCCTCATGTCATGGCAGAGAAACTGCGTGAAAATAAAAAGGCGGATCTGGTTGGACTGTATAGATCACCAAAGGTGGGGAAGAATGTCAATCCCCTCCACAGCTTCTCAGCTTCTTGGCTCTGAAGGATCTTATTGAAACTGTTCCTGAGGCGACTAAGTTACTGCAGCTGGTGCCCACTGTGCCAACGACTACAGCATCTGTGCAGGGGTCATTCTCTGCACTGAAAAGGAATGAAACGTCTTTCAACTCCAAGAAGAAGTCCAGTTGCTTACAACTTAACCCTTTTTGGATATCAAGACCTGGATGAATGAGAATCTTCACAGACATACGACTCATAATAACAGTATTTAACTTTTTTTCTACAGTTTGTATGTGTAAAGAAACAAAACATATTAAATGTTACCAACCAGATGTTGAAAAATGCTTATTAGGGTTCATAAAAAAAATCATTTGTATTGGGGCGCTGTGGCAACCCCTGAAAAATGGGATAAGCCGAAAAGGAAAAGAAGAAGAAAAAAATAATTTGTAAATGTGATCTCTCTTCACTTAATAACAGTAGTATGATCAATCTTGACAGTTCTTTGAATTTCATGATAGTTGTAGCTGTTAACAAAGTGCGGATAAATAAAATGTTTACAGCCCACGCAAACTAAGGCCCGTGGCCCGTTGAGCTTTTAATGTGGCTACTGTTTCCACAGTAGATGACGCCGTAAAGGCTATAAGAAATGTAGGATCGTAGCCCATAAAAAAGTCTGATCAATGTTTCCCCATGACTGTGCATAATTAAAATAAAGATAAATAAAGATAACAACAACAGCAATAATGATAAAAGGCAATATTAATGCTTTGTGCGTTCACAACCCACAAAACGGTACAGTGGATCCTCGGTTGCCTTCCTTTTTGAACAGTTTGGTCCAAAAATAAAATTTTTTTACCAAAAATCACCATGGTTAAGATCCAATAACTCCTTTCTGAACAAGCCATTAATATATATATATATATATATATATATATACACATACATATATATATATTTTTTACATATATAATTTACATATTTCTGTGTAATTTGATTATTTCAAGATATCCCAAGAAAATGAACCTGCATATATTTCATTTAAAGAATGTACAGATGTGATTTTTGCGTTGAAAATCAAACGGTAGCGTGTGTTCACATATGTTTGAAATCCAAGCCATTGTGCATTTGTATGTAGAGTATGTAGTGGTGGTTTTATGTGAGGTGTGCAAAAACTCCTCCTCAGTCTTTCAGTTATGGCCCAACATGATTACAGTAGTTAACCAGATGGTAGTGGGACATAACTTGAGCACCTCTTGAGGAAGGGTAGCCAAATGTGGAGGAGCAGGGGCCCCAGGAGCTCCTCCTGGGGCCAGGGAGTGCACCTCAACGCTGCACCGCTCTGCAGAAAAGCTCATTTTGGTTGTTTGTATACCTATATTTCCAGAGTTCCTATACAGCTGGGGTCAGGAACCTAACAAACATATTTTAAAATCCTATCATCTTAGAGCAATATATAATTTTAATAGTATATAGAACTAAATGAAAAAAGGGTATCAAGAATTTTAGTGTATATTATTGGCTGAATTCCCATTAGATAGCTTTAAGTAGTCATTAATATTAATATAAATAAAAGTACTAAGGTTCTGCAAAACTTGATCTCTCCACAAAAGTGAATATTTCTGTCCATTCCTGCTGAAATATATGATTCCCGTCAACTATTTTATTTTTGCCATCCTCTTGTTTTAAAGGGTTCGCTGTGTACAAATGAGCTAATAGAAAACAAGTGCAAATTATTTCTTGATTAAAACAGAACTCGCTATAATCCAATGAAAATTAGAATTTGAGGGTATGGGACCCTCCCTCACACTGGAGTAGAGAAGGGATTGGCTCTCAGTTGTGCGCCACAGCGACAGGTGTCGTTGACAATATATGTATAGATTCAAATAGGTGATATTTATTTATCTGTTTTTTTTTTGTTTTGTTTTATTTAATGGCTTTGTATTGTATTTTTATTTAAATACCATACCAAAATTCTGCATTAGTTATTTGTTGAGAAAAGCCACCTGATCCAGCTGAGAGCCAGATCCACATCCACATCATATGTTTCCTACCCCTGCTATGCATAATACCACATTGGATATGGTCGAAGGCCCTTTCCGGGTCTAAAAGACACATGTGCATTTGTTGGACAAAGTCCCATGGAATATGAAGCTGGACCAGGAAAATGCATCGTTAATCTTGGATGCAAGATCCAACTAACAAGCAGTTTCTACTGCAGTACCCCGGTATAGACTTTGTTAGATCTCTAGTTAATACATTGGATCCGGACAATACTTGCATTATTGGCAACCATGACAGACACTGTGTCAGAGTGTGCATGTGTGTGTCTCTCTTTGTCCGTAGTGGTAGGAGAATAGTGAAGGAAGACATTCCATGGGAGATGATGCCGTTTGTTTTCTGTGGTGCAATCTGGGTTTTGTCATCACTTCATGAGCACTGACACCTTCTGTTCAACCTTCTGGCCTGATTGATTGATTTACTATGACACTGTAATTGATGGGTGCCAACACACTCATTGACACAAGTAGAGGAAAAACACACTGGAGCCATGTATCCCGCAAGTAGACTTGGCTGAACACTTGGTCTCGTATGTTCTTCTCACGTGGTCACATTTCCCATTTGCTTGTCAATTCAGCCCATGCGTCGTCCTGTTCCTTGAGAGCTTCTATTCACAACATGAAGTCTTTCCTTATAGAAATAAATGACGATCTTTGGCATTGAAAGTAATTTCCCATGTTGACAAAAACTGTAATTTTTTGAGACGTGAACGCACCAATGCTGCCAATCATGTGGAAAAGTGACAGCACATCCCAGAAGCTTTGGCTTTATTCATAGACAGCGTAGTGCATCAGCAACGGTGAGGTGTGGAGTCTAGGGAAATTCCAGCAGGCTTGTACATCCATCATAAGATAGATCACTTTTTTATGTTGTCTACTGTGTAAACAGTCCTGCTATTAATCTCAACCAGCATTGCCTAAAAGACAGGGTTTCCTTATCAGTTTACACAGTGTATCACATTGATTGGGATTAAATCTACATTATTACAAAACCCCAGATTTGTGCTAGGATTATACTCAGCTATGGAAATCTGATATTGCATTGAGAACTAAGAAAATAAAAGATCAAATAATTAGTAGTTTGATTAGCAACATAAGACTCTTTCTCCCTGTAAAGTGTGTAGGTTTTAAGGAACAGGTGTTGGCTTAAAGCAGGGGTGTAAAACTCATTTTACATCGCGGGCCGCATACAGCTTTGGTAGATGTCAGGCGGGCCGGAACATTAAAATTATAGCATACCACACTATAAATAATAAAAAATATCATGTCTTTCTTTTGTTTTGGTGTAAAGAAGCACAAGAACATTGGGGAAACAATTAAATCTTATGAACAATCATTTTACAAAACATTTCATGAAACACCTCATATTTGTGTTGGAAAAAAAGTATTCACCTGTCATATAAATGTTTAGACTTCATACATGAAACATACATACACATACAATACATACTGAAAGTTGCATGAACAGTAGAAATCTACCATACGTTTTTGTAGTGAAGCTGCTGACTAACATTAAATTGCACATTTTTTATCACCACAGTAAGGATACATTTTCCTGAAAGAGTTCTAGCTGGATGTGGACCGGCAGATCAGAAGCTTGAACTGTGAAAGGTGAGCAAAAAAACGGAAATTCTGTCTCGAGTTCACCAAATATCTGAAAACCTTTCTCAAAATTTCACAGTAATGCTGCAATCTTGTCTTTGTATTTCTTAGACGTTTCACTATGCTTGCTTAGATTATACTCTTACATCACAGCCACACTTTCTGTATGTGGCACGCGGGCCGTGACTTTGACACATGTGGCTTAAAGGCATCATGATGATTCCTAACACAAAACTGACAAAATATTCTACAGTAGTCTTAACAAGTCCTTCAGCTGCACAATCTTTTAATTAAACAATTTTGTTTTCCTCCAAACATTACTCAACATTACTCTAATGAAGCAAATGGAATAATAAGCCAGAGCTTGAATGATTATAACAATGACCATGCAATTGACCGACATGCTGGCATTTGTATCAGTTGGCACATACATTAATTAGCGGGTATTTTACTTTCATCTGAAATCCATATCAGAACTTCCATTTTTCATAGCCTTCTGAGCTGTAACCATCAAAATACCACGACAGACATATTTGACCATTACATAAAGACATAAGCCTAAATCTTCATTTTCTGGAAGGAGAAAGGTACAAAAGCCAACTCGGTGTCATTGTGACCCCCTAAAAATGATCGACCAAATGTATTGAAAGTTAACATTATAATCATATTTTAAGATGTACAATAGGTATTGACAGTGAATATAAAATGTTTTATAGCTCTTAAAATTAGTTTTCTTATGATTTTATTTTTTATTTTCTTTTATTTATAGAGAGAGCCTTTATATAGAGACCAAGATCAAGTTTTCGCACACTTCAGCTTTTTATTTGTTTATAGTGACAAATAATTATTTGTAGGAATCAAAATCTAGTAAACAGGAAAATACCCCCAAAAAAACCCAGACAGGGAAAAAAGCAACCTCCGGGTGATTGACAGTGTAGGGGATTCTCACCCCGGACGGACTGGCGGGCACTAAGGAGAAAAACAAATCCAATTTATCCACACAGGTTATCTACACAACGGTCCTTTAAAGTCTTTACAGTGTCAATGTCACTTACTGTGACAACAAAAAAAAAAGTCACATAAACATGGCTGATTGGTGTAACTACAACGAATATTCCATATTTTACACAACCGGTCAAGGTGCAGATTTAATGTTTTTGGTGGGCAGGAATTATTAGACTCCCTAACAATCAGTTTACTCCTTCTGTAGCAAAAAAAAAAAAAAAAAAAACCTCATAAAAGTACACTGACATTATCTTAACTTTAAATTACTTGTTAAAACAAAGTGAAACCCCCAGCACCCCAAAAATTTTATCATCCAATAATGTTTCTTCTAAGCCTTTACTGTTCCACAAAGGGCCAATGTGGCGGCTGGTTTTTGTTCCAACAGATGTGTATAAGAGACAGGACCGGCAGATCAGAAGCTTGAACTGTGAAAGGTGAGCAAAAAAAACGGAAATT
>JAFBJS010004766.1:11809-33224 GCA_016785265.1 Paraplagusia blochii
GATGTGTATAAGAGACAGGACCAGAAGCAATCAACCAAACAGGCTCAGATACAATGAACCAACAAGACTAAGTGAGGGAGAGGGGTACATATACACAGGACACCAGGTGACACGAGGGGGACTAATGACAGAGACACAGGTGAGCGTGATCACAGTGACGACCAGACAGCAGGAAGGGGAGACAGACAGACCTGACAGAGTCAGTCTCAGGGGTTTGGTGGTATCCCAGTCACTCTGCATCATTATGGTACATTTTTAGGACAGCAGAGGAATTCCTTCTCTGTACTTTGTCTTCTTGCATTGCATCAAATGTGATCCAAATACAAATAGAGTTGATATAATGTTGATATACTGACACAGTCACCTCCGCTTGACCTCTAGATGAATGTCTAACGTGGGCCCGACTCCAGTCGGAGACAACCTTATAGTGAAACCAAACGACCCGGAACGATCAATAGAGGCAGGCTTATGGGTCTAAGGTATCTCAGATCCATGTACTGCTGCTGCTTGACAAGGTAGAAATTACACCGGAAATAAGCTAAGATGGAGTTCAATACCTTTAAGTCACTGCGGATCATTTTCTTTTCTACTTCTGTTCACTTCGGGGTATTGAACTGCCCCGAAACAGCTTTTCTTTGTCGTTGACACTGTGACAACCAGCTCTTTGGTTAAATGCATTTCACCCCTACTTTGTGAAAAAAAAAAACTACCTCATTTACAGGTTTTTATTATGCAAATCTCTCACACTATGCATACAAATATGGCTTAAAGTAAGTCTAAAGGCAGATTAAAAATGTAAATTATGTTATCATAACATCAAAGTAAGGTATTTCCTTCCTTATCTTTGTCACCCTCGCTCTTGGGCGGAAAGTATTATCCACCCCTGACCTATAGTAATGAGATTTGAAATACAAACTGATTCTGCACATTTTTTTCATCCTCAGCTTTCTATGTCTGGCCTTACTGAGATGATTCCTGTCTAGACCTTTATCTGACCTATATTAAGTGTCACGAGTGCAATTGACCACAGAGTCACAAAAAAAAAAAAACTATTTTCAGTGCTGACCATAGATCTCTAACAGTGCTTGCAAATCTGGCTCATTGCTCGAGTTTTTTTTCTCTTCCCTCAGCATAATAAATGAAATCACTCTAAAGAACGTTTTATGTGATAATGGAAGACATAAACGATTTATATCAGCATATATTAAAAAACATTTTCCTAATCTCTGAATGACTATATTATACTTATTTCCGGACAAACCATATTCTCTCCTTCAGTGTTCCTAGTAATGGCCTCTAAAGTTTTAATGCATCAGATATTTTTAAAGTTCTTTAGCTTTTCTTATTTTTGTCCTGTCAAAAACTTTAAGTACCTAGTTCCTCTAAGGCCTGGGACAGACAAGTACCGGGAATGTAATATATATGGTACAAACTTACAGTATAGGATTGGTTGTTACAAATACTCCTAGGTTACAGTAATGTGAAATGCATATGAAGTATCTTCTCCTGTCCGCTGGTCCCTTTTTCAGTGGTTGCCACAATAAATTGTCATTCTTTTACTCTTCTTCTCTGTTTCTTCTACTCTGACTCCAACTACCTCCATGTCCTCCCTCACTGGATCCATCAATCTCCTCTGTGTCTCCTACCTGGTAGCTCCATCTCGAGGGTCATTCTTCTACCAATGTACCCACTGTCCCTCCTCTGAACATGTCCAAACCATCTCAATCCGGCTACTCAAGCCTTTTGTCTGTGCTGCCTCTCTAATGCAGCCTGTGGATGCAGGTTTGTGTCCCAACCAAGCAGTAGGACACCTGAGTTGACAGGTTTAATCAACTGGTCTCAGTCATCAGACACCTGATTGTTCACACTATGTGCTCTTGTTGGTTGGAACAAAAACCAGCACAGCCACAGCGGCCAGTTTTGGTATGTCTGCTCTACTGACCTCCTTCATGATCCTGTCCATCCTTGTCTCTCCTAAAGCGAACCTCAGCATCTTTAACTCCTCCACCTCCAGCTCTGCCTCCTGTCTTCTACCTATTTGCATACATACATAAACCATACATCATGGCTGGTCTCACAACTATCCTGCAAACCTTTCCCGCCACCTTAGCTGAAAATGCATATATAGTATATGTATTTCTACACTCAGTATGTATATAGTATATTCAAATACTAAATAGTCTAAATATTTTAGAACGCTGCATGATTTTTTTTCTCAGCATAAAAATTGGTAATGAATATTTTATAGTTGTTATTTTACTCTGGCCAAATCAAAGAAAGGATATCTTTTATTCATCTGGCACTATTCTTCCGGATATTTTGACTACAACACTTGACCAAATTAAGACATTTCGGTGGTTTTTCCTTTTAAGAAATACCTTATCTGTTGACCATAGTCTGAGCAGATCAACAATGGACAATCCTGCAATTGGCGTGCAATATATTGTATGTCCATTTGGAAGATCCACCTTAATATAAGATAGAGATTTTTGATTAGATAATAATCCACCAGCTACCATGTTGCCCCCGAGGAGCTCTGAGCAAAGCACCGTCCCGACCCACATAACCTCCACTGGGCTTATCACTCGCAGGAAGGGTGCTGTGACAGACTGCATGTCATTTTCTGGACATGTGGGTCACTACAGTCATGCCGACAGTCCCGCACAAACAATTGATAATGATCATTAGTATCTGTAATGTTTTAGAGTGTGTCAGAAACCATCAGATAACTTCTGTCCCTGGTCTGTTTTATAGTATCCCTTGTCACGGTTCTATTTTTGTTCCTCAGCTTCTCCTCGGTCTCTACTTCTGCTCTCCAGTGTCTCTGCCCCCGCGTCTACCTGGATCATCTTTGTTTTCCTGTGACCAGCAGGCACTTGTTTAATTTATCAAGTTTTTCCCTGCGTAGTTAGACTACAATACAGTATATTGCTTTGTTTCTTTGGACTTTTGGAGTGGCCTGCTGTTTTTCCCTCTAAGCAGCGCGCCTGCACAATTGCGCACTGCTCCCATGTCCTCCGCGCACAGCAAATCTATGCAGCGCATAAAATAAAATCCAAGCTGAAGTGTAAATAAAATAAGCAAATAGGTTCACTAAATAATTACTTTTTTTGTAATGCAACTCACTAACTGGCATGTGACAACAGGCGGTACTTTAGTAAAACAATAACTAACACTGTCCAGCCAATGATATGATGCGGTTTATTTACATACGCAGCCAATCAATGTCATTAACAGCGCTCTATGCCTAAGTGCCGCTGTTTTGTAGGTTAGCATGTAGCTAATGGGGCGGCTGAATGTAAATAGACAGTGAAGACAGATAAACGCGGAACAACGTTGCGCTAACCCCTTATTGGCGAAACGAACAGGCAGTGGCTCATCCACTCACAAAGCTGAAGTGAAAAAAGAATTGCGGTTCTTTTGATGGAATTGTGCTGTCTGAGTATGTGCGAACAGAAGAACAAGGGGTGTTACTGGGTGAGATTTTTTCGTTTCGAGCGAGAAAGGGTTGCTCTACAAAACATGCTGCAAAGCTAAAGTAACAAGCAAGTTTCCAGAGGGAAAAGTGTGGATTGAATTGAGCGTGTATATCTAATGTTACTCACAGTGGTCCTTAGTTTGCTCAGAGAGGTTTCCTGTCTGCGCAGACATATGACAAATTAGAGGGAACAATGCTGCCACCCAAATCACATTTCACCGTACCTTCCATGTCACATAACACAGTACACAGGTGTTGAGCCAACTGAAAGGCAACTGTCTAATCAGGATTCAAACTTGGAGGTAACCACTCCAAAGATGGAGATATTGCAACACAATACATGATTTTTAAATTTTAATTAAAACCCTTCACAATGTTACATGAATATGTTGAACTACTTAGTTTAATACATATTATCCAGACTAGAAGTCAAACTTTTTTTCTTATTCTTTGGCTGGGTTTGCAACCTAATCCCAGGTAGGCCTTATATACTAAATATATAATTCCACTTCGACAGCCTTAGACAGCCATTGGAGGGAGCTCTAGGCTTGTTTACCAGTATTTGTTACTTTTGTACAACTTTACAATTTTTACACTGAGAGTCCATGGAGGGCACTGGTGCAACTTATACTTTTGAAGCAACAAATGCTTTTTTTTTCACTATAATCTTGTGAAATGGAGTGTTGCTGTCGTTTTTATGCCTCCATTTTGTCAGATATCACTGATTAATGTTTCATTTTGGCTTTGATTCCTTTTATCCAGGTTTCTTCCATCCAGGTTTTTGTCTCTTCGTTGTGGTTTTATTGGGTTTGCAGGAACAACATTGACCCCTCTGACTCTTGCTTGGCACAGTATGTGGAATGACTGTTCAGGAATCCATTTAGCCCCAGGTCCATTTATTCTTAGGTCCTCAGGTCAGAGCCAGGTGAGGGAGAAGAAACAGAAGGTTCTGTTATAGCTCTTAGTGTTTACCAGTGCAAATTGCCAAGTTGAACTGTTGATGGTCAATATTAATTCATTTATTCCTCCTCCATCTTCATCCTGTCATCTGTTGCCTGGTTGCAGAGGCAGCACTCTCCACAGCCACCACGCAAATCACACTGCACCATACTGTGAGCTTCCCTGTGCTCAGAGCATAAACAGGATTTGTTCATGGAAACTGCATTCTATTTCCCTGTACTTGTGACATGTGAAATGACAATAAAGTTAAAATTCTATCTTATTCTATTAAAGATGAGGAACTTTTAATGATGGAGTGGAGTTAATTGGAGAAGTAAGAAATGTGTATTACTGTGCAAGAAGCCTGGGAAAGATGGGAAATCTCCATAGGTATCCAATTACAATTGAGACATTCTTATACATGTTTTTATTAAAGTTCGATTTTCTTTACATAAACACAAAAATAGACGTGATCAGAAATTAGGTCAATAGAAAAACAATACAGACAGGAGGGTTTGGAGAGACGCCAGATTAAGATAGTTTGGACATGTTCAGAGGAGGGACAGTGAATACATCGGTAGAAGAAGGATCCTAGAGATGGAGCAACCAGGAAGGAGACAAAGAGGGGATTTTTAGATGCAGTAAGGAAGGACATGGTGATAGTTGAAGTCAGAATTAAGGATACAGAGGAGACGGGGGAGGCGAACCTCGCAACCCCTGAAAAAAGGGACAAGCAGAATAATGAAGAAAAATTGTAATTTTTATCAATTAACGCTTTAAAATAAATGAAAAATAAAAATCAATGTTGTCCACACACTGCAAAGTTATTACCTTTTACTGCCCCTCTGGACATTATCACATCTTCTAAACACTTTTTTAACACTCGCCAAAAGTCTTTCAATTCTTGTAAGATGTATCTCAATTAGGTGTCCAATATTACAATCTACCGATACCGACATTAACCAGTTTCGATAAATGCAGGTGATTTCCCCTGAATTAGTGCGATACCACACTAAGGGCATTCTATGACTTTTCCATACCCCTGTACAGCATAAACACACTACTTCAATAAAAGTCATAAAAAAATGACACATTTAATTTTTTACCATTTTGAGCACGAACATTGACTGTAGCATTGGTCATTGTTGTTGTTTCTTTTAGATGACATGATTAATCACGTGCCGGTCAGAGGGTCAGTAGTACTGACTCAGTACCCCATGAGGAAGTCCAACGTATTTGCAGAGACCGCTGCTTTGCAGCATTGGATTTTGAATATCGGTGTAAAAACTGATACCGATATGCTCTGATTTAAAATCTCAATCCATTCCTCCCTACAAAAATCTTTCAGTTATTTGATATTTCTTGGTTGTCTGTGATGCACTTTAAGGTCTAGCCATAGATTTCCAATTATGTTGAGGTCAGGGGATTGTAAAAGCCATCAGTTTACATCTCTTGATTTAATCCACCTTGGATTATTAGGTGGATTTATAAACATTATCCATTTGTAGAAGCCACCCTCTCTTTAACTTCAGCTTTTTCACATATGGCATCAAGTTAGGATCCAAAATTGCGAACATTTCATTATTATTTCCTTGTGCTTGTAAAATCTTCCCTGTGCCTCTGGCTGTTGTACAACCCCAAAGTATGATTGACTCACCCCACATGCTTGGGGTTGGACAGGGGTTGTTTTCAATAAAATCTTTCTTCTCCAAACATACCTTTGTTCACTCTGGTGAAGAAGTTCTCTTTTTCTTTTTTAACCCCACAGGTCCACAGAGCCTATTAAATAAATCCAAAATAAACTGGACTTGTCTTTCCGTTCCTTTGCAAATTTGTAACGCTTTATTTTGTGACAAGGACATAGATGAGGTTCTCGTCTGATGACTCGTCAATGAGTCCTTAATTTTCCTTAACTCCGGTGTCTCCCAGATCTTTCTGGTACAGTGCAATCAAACATGGTTTGACTTACTTTTCTTTTAATCCTGTTCTGTCTGAAATGTTACTTCGTATTCTAGATCTTGCTCTAACTTCCACTCGTCTTTATGAATGCCGTCTCAAAATAAGATTCCAAACAAAGGACTTTGGCACCTGTACTTCATGAGCCTCTTAAACTGGTTTTAGTTTCATTTTCAGTTTTGAACATTATTGTTTAGACAAAGTCATGGCGCTAATTGTTAGAGCAAGGACAGATGAATCTGGACATTTAAAACCTTTGAGACTGACATTACCTGGTCTTTCTAGGCAACGGTTCCAACATATAAACTCTAATCCACATAAAAAATACACTATATAAACCAATATCTTCAAATTCAAATTTTAATTAAAGGTTTTACGATATCATATATTTTTTTCTGACCTCAATCATAGAACGCAATTATGTTTTATTGCAGGTGAGACAAGTTTGCATTAAAATTTAAATAGGAAGAACCAGCTATTCTCATTTTATTCCACGGCCACATTAAAGAAGCAATCAATGCCTTCACATATCTGTGACAAATAAGCAGAAGTTCGAACAAATTACTGTTATTTGAATTACGCATACAGACCCACGCCAAGGAACGTCAGCGGATCAGTGTGTTCCTGGAGAAGCTGCTCCCCACTGAGTGCTGGCTGCATTATTTTTTTTCCCTTTTCAGTTCATAACCTTAGATATATGTTTTTTAATTCAGCCAGGCCTACTCACACTGTACTCTGATCTGTAATCATAACACAGTTTCAACTAGTCCTTCATTCATAGCGCATTTAACATGAAACTCTGACCATTACCTGGTCAGGAAAAGTTTATGGAGCTAAAAGCAAATGTCATCTATTAAGGTTAAAAGTGAACCACCTTAAATTAAAGTTTAACTGAACAGGAATGGAGATCCTACCCCAACATTTTCTTATACTGAATCCCCAGGTTTAGTCTTTATTTTGCAAAAAAAAGGCCACTGATAAACTCCAAACTTGGACTTCAGTATGGACCAGGGCACAAAGGAAGATGGATCTGATGGTCCGATTTTAAAAACCAAATTCAGGGTACCTCAACTCTTAAATATCCAGGAAATATCCAAAATGTTTAGTTGTTAACTGGACTTCTTCATGTTGGGAGACATTTCATTCCTAAACTAGGGGACTTCATAAGTTTCTGGTTGATGTCAGTGACGTCTAGATCGGTGGTCCCCAACCCCAGATCGCGGCCCGGTACTAGGCCGTGGGTCATTTGGTACCGGGCTGCACAGAAAGAAAAAATAATACACATAATTTGTTTGACTCATTGTCCGAGTCTTAATGATGTGTTATTTTGAAAAGTGGCCTGATTTACTGTTACATCCGTCTCACTTGACGCATGTCAAGTCCTAGACACCGTAAGTCACGTGATACATGGCGCTAAATAAAAAAAAAAAGATCAACTGCTGGAGATCGCAAATGATGGGGCCTTAAACGACTCTGACGTTTTTCCGGATCAAAGTTATGGCAGAGAACCGTGAGATCGACACAACAGCACTGAAAACCCTGTTGCCATTTCCGACATCAGATCTGTGCGAAGCAGGGTTTTCTGCAGTGACGACAACCAAAACTAAATTACGGAACAAACTGGACCTAAGAAGCACACTTCGGGTTTCATTGTCTCCCATAACAACAAGATGGGACCGTCTTGTTACAGCAAAACAAGCTCAGGGCTCCCACACTTTCACCAGATCGCAACCTGTCCTATATAGTTTTTGACCAAATGTTCACCGTTTCAGTTGGTCTTTCTCTTAAGGTTACGAAGCAGTGCAAAGCACAAATTCAATATAAAGATAACGAGGGTAAAAAAAAAAAAAACAATGGTAAAAAAAAAATTGTTATTTTTCTATAACTTTTATTGAAGTAGTGTGTTTATGTTGTATACTGTAATTTATAGAATGCTTTTAGTCTGGTATCACACTAATTCATGGGAAATTAGCTGAATATATCCGTATTGGAAATTAAGTGTTTGGTCAATATGGGTTTATAGCGGTATTGGTTAACGGTAATGTTAAAATCAGACATTCTTAATATATAGATTAGAAAAAAAAACAAAAAAAAACCTAGACCAGTGGTTCTTAACCTGGGTTCGATCAAACCCCAGGGGTTCAGTTGAACCTCTGCCAGGTCGTCCATATGGGTCAATGCATGCAGTTAACTTTGGACAGATATGGCCGTGTCCAGAATTCTTGATCATTGCAGCATTTAAGCTTCAGAGAATGATCACACTTTCCAAAAATTGTGAAAGACAACTGCAAACGGAACATCAAAATTGGGGGAGATTTTTGTATTAGCTGCCAGCAAACTCTCAAAATGAAATGCACCTGAGAGACTAATTAATGAGACGGAGGACAGGAGACCAGGAGGCATGGCAACCAAGAGGAAGCGACAGAACCGCACTGTACCCATTACCAGATGTCAGCCATTAGCTGTTCATATTGCCAAGTGTAACACATTCACACAGTTGTAGTAGGGGCAGAGTGGAGAAGTACAGGAGAGAAGTGGCGACATGGCGGTTGTGCAGAATAAAAGAAAACGATATGCTCGCTGTGCTAAAGAACTTTAGAAAAAATTTACTTAGACGTGTGAGCGAAACACATGTCAAATAAATATTTTATTACCTTAAACAACCTGGGGCTGAGTCCACAAATCTCTGAGTCGTCCATTTGACACATTGTTGAACACAAGTGGTTTCTCTCAGAAAACAACTGCATTATCAGGTACTAACAGAAACTGCATGTTTGTACAAATCTTAATGATAATAATATTAAT
This sequence comes from Paraplagusia blochii, assembly GCA_016785265.1. Taxonomy (NCBI): domain Eukaryota; kingdom Metazoa; phylum Chordata; class Actinopteri; order Pleuronectiformes; family Cynoglossidae; genus Paraplagusia; species Paraplagusia blochii. Next base: position 20,988 of record JAFBJS010004766.1, read on the forward strand.
AATAATAATAATAAAACATAATTATAAACATGTAGGAAGTAGGAGACACCAGTTGGATGCAGGTCTGAATAATCTTTTCTTCATAAATCACTTGACCAGGATGGTGTGCAAGTATCAGCAACATAATCACCATATAAAATAAATACACCAAGAAAAGACAAACTTAATTTTAATGATTTTCTTCAAAGAGAGTCGGCGCTTCTGCTTCACATATTTCTTACCATATGTCCATATCATGTTGTCCATGTCCAGTGTAACAAAACAAATGGGCGAAGAACACAAAACCACACATATTCCCTAGATTTGTTCCAATGTCATTAAAGATTTGTTGTCATGAAAATGAAATTATGTCATTGAAAATTCAACCAATCTCAATGCATCGGTCCATTTGACACATTGTTGAACACAAGTGGTTTCTCTCAGAAGACAACTGCATTTACATGTGAAATGATTATCCAATGTGTAAACACATCCAAAAGTAAGTAAGGTTAGGAGGAATAAAAATCCCCGCAAAATTTTATCTTCGTCATTCATCTGGACCAGGTGAGAAGATGGACCACGTCTGCCAAGACATACACAAGGTCAGCATCACCTTTTCTTTCCTAGGTATGGTCACAAAACGACATTATATTTTATCACATTACATACATTTGGCATACGTTTTATCCAAAGCAGTTCTGGCAACTGAGTGAGCAGTCCTATTGCACCTGACCATCGAATTACAAAGTGTGAACACATGAACTGCAAGGTGTGAACTTTCACATGCACAGTGTGAGCAGCAGATGGCTGGGAAAAAAAAATGCACAGATTACACCTGGGATGATGAATAATATTTCCATATTAAGGTGGATGTTGAAACATTGAGTTGACATCTGAGCTTATACTTAACCCCTGTTTGTGAAGTCACTCCACCAAGAAACTTAATGATGATGACAATTTTGAAGACTAATATATTATAATATATAATATTTATTATAATATAATATATATATTAAAATATATACAATGTATATAAAAATATATTATATAAATACTATAAAAATATACTACTCTGATGTTTTCTTCAATTCCTTGTTCATCTTAATGCATTGTTCCACTAAAGCAATGAATTGTTTCTGAGAGCCCGGAAAAAAATCTAGTTATGCTTGCACAACGACAATAAAGTTCTTGAATCTTGAATCTTGAAGCAGTGCGTGTGTGACCCTGGGGAACATGCTTTTTTTTTGCCGTACTACAATAAAGTGTAATTGCACATCCACTCCAGTAGTTGGCAGTGGCACTCTCATTGCCCATTGTGCGCAGCACCAATTGTTTTATATATTTTTGTTTTGTAGGTTAAGTTTATAAATTGTAGGTTAAAGTGTTTATATATTGCGCCCCTGAGTTAATGTTGCTGAAGTCAATTTGAATTTGTTATTATTTATTGATTTTGTTTAATTTAATTTTCAGCAGCAAATGGTGCTGTCAAAAATGTTTACAGCTTAAATAAGGATTTTATTATTTTTTGAATTTGAAATTGATGCACTTAAATTATTTTCTTTTACAGACTAATAAATAATGTTAATAAAGTTAAAACCATGCAATGACTAAAAGCACTGTATTTGACAGTACAATGTTATTGCTAGTGATGTAGGAACGGAAGTAATTTTTGTCACTGTCAATAAAACCATGCAAAATTGCCAGAAATCAGCTCTGAAATTAAACTTGATTATGAGCCTTTTTTGTTGTTATTATATTTGTCCAGATTAATGTAGATTAAGAAGCAGACTTTTAAATGGACAAGAAATTAAAGAAAGACTGGTCTAATCATTTTTTCCATGACTGTATTTCATGAAAAGTCACACTTTTTCTTTTAACACCATGAGTTGTAAAATGAATAGAAAAAATTGTAAAGACATTGACAAGGTTAGAAACAATGACTTGTATTTGAAAATAATAATTTTTTCCTTCAAACTTTGTTTTTGTCAAAGAATCCTCCATTTGCACTACTCACTGTACACCTGTCTAGACACCATGTTGTTGCTTCTTAATTATGCTGCGCTGCAGTGACAGGTTATAGCCTAATTATGTATTAACATAGTGAAATAAGGCAAGCAAGAGGGGGGGGTATTTTGCCACAAGCTGAGCAGCAACATCATTGATTCAACTATGAGCTGCTTGTTAGAGTAATTGATTATGTGTGTGTCAGTAAGATCTGTTAATTAAACCAACGTGTTGGTCATTAGTCTTTGCATCAAACCATGACATCAGATGCTGTAGAAATTTCTGCTCATAGTTTTCAGACGCTCTATCGATATATAAAAGCTTAACCTCACAACAGAAGGGTCAATATGATGAGCATGGAAGATCGCACAAAGGTAGTTTTGTGTGGGTGTGCACAAGGGATCTATCTATGTATCTATCTATGTATCTATGTATCTATCTATCTATCTATCCATCCACCCCACCACCGACTGATCTATCTACCCACCCACCCACTGATCTATCTATACATCCATTCATCCATCCATCCACCCCCCGACCCCTCCACCGACCGATCTATCTACCTACCCACCCACCAACCAACCCACCAATCTATCTATCTATCTATCTATCTATCTATCTATCTATCTATCTATCTATCTATCTATCTATCTATCCATCCATCCATCCATCCATGTAGCAGACTGCATTGAAATCCCAAATGACCAATTTCAAGATAAAACTTTCTTTTATTTATATTTTTTTAAAAAATGTTTTACAAGTAGAAGTATGTTTTCTATCCTTCTCTGGAATCTAAAAAAAATCTAAAAACACCATCGAGGTCTGGCTGATCTTTTAATCAGCCAAGCAGACCCTTCGGGTTAATGCTCACTCATGCACACTCAGATCACTTACTCAACAATCTGTTTCAGAAGTCGTGGCCAAGTTCACTGTCTTTCAGCCGATTGTCCGCTCCTTCCTGGCTCTTTGGTAATTTTATGCATTACTTGTGCTTCACATTTTGCCTATCGGCCTCTGTACCTGCCACATGCAGTAATGTCCTTCCCTCCCAGCCAAGTTCTCGCTAACACAGTCTGCCCTGCCAAGCCTCCGGTTTGCTTCGCCCCACCATTCTGCTCCGTTGACTTAACTGCTCAGTCATTTTATCTCTAGCCAAGACCTGCTTTTGAGAGTCTGCCAGCCAAACCACCGAATCCATCACAATAACATTTTTTTGTGACTTCATGCTTATGTTGTTAATTTGTGCCTGATATTAATTGCAACCAATGCGATCTTGATAATTTTTTCAATAAATCAAATTGGATACAAAAGGGTTTTTCATGTGTGGATTCTGGTTGTGTTTACTGACCTCAGATGGCTCTGACAAAAGTTCAACTTTGGTAAACTACCAAGTCACACCACTTGATAGATTGTCTAAGCATCACGAACTGGCCCGGATACCATATATGGTCTACTTGGCAAACTAATCCTACCTGACACTAATTTTTACCATTTATACTTTATTTGTCATTAAACATCTGCCTTTTCCCCACAAAACCGACATTACACCAAGAGATAGTTTTTTTGTTTTGAATTATTGCATTATTTTTACAAGGAGTTTACTTACTGCTTCATCTTTCTTCACCTGGTCACCATGTCCTATTTATGAACTGATTGTGGCCCATGGGTCAAAATATTTGCCCATCCCCGCTTTTAAACATTAAATGCAATGTGATGTATGTAATGTCTGTAAGCACCACAAAATGCCATCGGCTGCTATTAAACTCAGATAGTGAAAATGGAAAATTTGATGGTTTTGTGGAGGAGGAGTGAACTTAAAAATAAGTACATTTTTTTGGTTTTTTAATGTGCTTAGAGTTAGTGAAATGTTCTTACCTGTGAGGAAGGTGTGCTGGTAAGATGGAGGGAGTACTTTGAGGAGTTGAATGAGGAAAATGATAGGGAGCGTAGGAATGAGGAGCCAGCTCCTAACACGGCGAAGGTAGATCAGATTAGAAAGGATGAAGTTAGAAAAGCTCTGAAGAGGATGAAGAGTGGAAAGGCAGTCGGTCCTGATGACATACCAGTGGAGGTATGGAAGTACTTAGGGGAAGAAGCGGTAAGTTTTCTCACTCGTCTCTTCAATAGAATTTTAGAGACCGACAAGATGCCTGATGAATGGAGGAAAAGTGTTCTTGTGCCAATTTACAAGAAGAGGGATGTGCAGAGCTGTAGCAATTACAGAGGGATAAAGTTGATGAGCCATACCACGAAGATTTGGGAAAGAGTAGTTGAGGGGAGGTTAAGGGAAGAGGTAGAGATTTGCGAACAACAGTATTGTTTATGCCGAGAAAAAGTACCACAGATGCAATATTTGCCTTGAGGATGTTGATGGAGAAGTACAGAGATGGTCAGAAGAAGCTGCATTGTGTTTTTGTGGATTTAGAAAAGGCCTACGGTAGGGTGCCAAGGGAGGAAATGTGGTTTTGTATGAGGAAGTCAGGAGTGGCAGAGAAGTATGTTAGACTGGTGCAGGATATGTATGAGAACAGCACAGTGGGCTGTTGGAAGGACAGAAGACTTTAAGGTGGAGGTGGGACTTCATCAAGGATTAGCCCCTGAGCCCCTTTATGTTTGCTCTGGTGATGGACAGATTGACAGTTGAGGTCAGACAGTCTCCTTGGACAATGATGTTGCAGATGATATTGTGATCTGAAGTGACAACAGGCAACAGCTAGAAGAGAACCTAGAGAGGTGGAGTCTGTGTAGATTCTCAGTCATCCAGGTAATTCAATCCAAAATTAGTTACTTCAAAAGCAACTTGACATAGTAGGTTCTTGAAGACGTTTCACCAAGATGTTAAAGGAGACATGCTGGCTTGCACATAAAGGAAGACAGAAACCTTTTTATTGAGGTCTGCAGGAAACCAACACAGACGATCAGTACCTACATTTTGACTCGCATCATCCATTACAACATAAACTGGGAGTGATCAGAACCCTGGACCATAGAGCCAGACACATTCCCTCACAAGAGGATACCAAGGCTAAGGAGCAAGCTCACATTAGAGGGGCCCTAAGCACCTGTGGCTACCCCAACTGGGCTTTTTCCAAAGCCAACAAAACAAACATAACAAGGAGGACAACGAAAACAAACGGAGTAACCTCGTTATTCCATATGTTGCTGAAACCACCAACACTCAACAGACAGAAACTAGTACACCCAAAAGACAAAACACCTCATCGCCAACAAAGCAATGTTGTATATGCAGTACAGTGCAAAGAGGACTGCCCTGACTTCTACCATGGTGAAACTAAACAACCACTGTACAAACGTATGCAACAACACAGAAGACCCAACTCATCAGGACAGGACTCTGCAGTTCATTTACACCTGGAAGAGAAGTGACACAGTTTTATGGATGAAGATGTCCTGGCCAGAGAAGACAGATGGTTTGAAAGAGGAGTTAAGGAAGCTACGTCAACCTGGAGAAACCTTCTCTCAACACAGGGGGAGGACAAACACACAATCTTTTATCCACGTCTAAAGTTGTTTTGAATTCTCTGCCCAGAAAATTCTCTTGTGATCAAACCAGGGTTTCATCACAAAGGAGAGAAACAAATGATACCAACACTACCCCCCACTCCTCCATTCACACCTCTAACTCAACACACAGCTCGTCTCGCACAGGGTGTGACACATCACCCCTCGAACAGGGTGTGACACATCACCCTGTAACCCCACCTCCCTCTGATAGCTTTTTGTTCTACAACAACCCCCCTTTCACAGGTATGCAGCCTCGTTTGAGGTTAAATACCAGGTCGCTCAAGTAGATTTAAAGAAGCCTCTTGGATGAGAGGTGAAACGTCTTCAAGAAACCTACTATGTCCAGTTGCTTTTGAAGTTACTAATTTTGGATAGAGAGGTGGAGGTTTGCACTGGAAAGAAGAGGAATGAAGGTCAGTTGTCGCAAGACCGAGTACATGTGTGTGAATGAAAAGGGGAACAGTGGAGTGGTGAGGTTACAAGGAGCAGAGGTGGAGAAGGTGGAGGAGTTTAGATACCGAGGCTCAATTGTTCAAAGCTGTGGGGACTGTGGATGAGTGGAGAAGAATAGAGTACAGGCAGGATGGAACAACTGGAGAAAGGTATCAGGAGTGATCTGTGATAGAAGAGAGTCAGCTAAGGTGAAGGGAAAGGTTTACAGGACAGTTGTGAGACCAGCCATTATGGATGCATGGGTTAGAGTCACTAGGAATAGGTAGAAGACAAGAAGCAGAGCTAGAGGTGGCAGAGTGAAAGATGCTGAGACTCTCTTTGGGAGTTACCAGGATGGACAGGATCAGGAATGAGGTATCCAGGGGGACAACAAAGACAGAAAGGTCTGGAGAAAAGGCTAGAGAAGACAGATTAAGATGGTTTGGACATGTTTAGAGGAGGGACAGTGGTTATATTGGGAGGAGAATGATAGACATGCAGCTACAAGGTAAGAGACGAAGAGGAAGGCCAAAGAGGAGATTTATGGATGCCGTGAGCGAGGATATGGAGGTAGTTATAGTTAGGGTAGAGGATACAGAGGACAGGGTGAGATGGAAATTGTTGACTCGCTGTGGCAACCCCTGAGATAAGGAATAAGATATATTCATCTTATGAAATTTTGTACGTATAACAAGTTGGGTTACAATGTCCTCGACTTTTCCTGACGTCCATGTTGTATTATTGTCAAGTTTGTTGAATATGTTAAGTTGTAAGAAAGAGTTGTACTCGGACGAGTGTTCTCCACTGCTGGGATTGGTATAACAGCGCCATGGAGAGGGATCAGTACTTTTGGAGAACATAACAATTTCCAGCCAGTGGCAAACTATGAATTTTTAATTTTATTTATTGTTGGATTTGTCCAACAGTTGCTTATTTCACAAGTCCAGATGCTTTTGTTCTACCTTAAGTTTGAAAAGTTCTTTTTTGTACCAAAAGAAAAAAAAAAATCTTTGTACTGCAGTAATATTTTAAAGTATTTCAGTCTCAGTTTTTTTTATCAAGGAAAATAAAATATTGGACATTTTAATGCAATTGCAACAATAACAAAAGTAAAAATCCAAAAGTGAAATCTTCAGAATGTTGCACCTCTAATTTATGTATATATGTATTTTATTCTCTGCTTGGATCAGCTCTAGACATCAGTAATGCAGACGAACCTGACTTACAGCAAAAGTTTAAATGTCAAAAGATTTCAGTGCTGAATGTCAGCTATTGTGAGAGAGTCACTGTGACATTTTTGAATAAGAATTTGCATTATTGTGTAAAATCATGAAACACAAAGTACTTGTTGTTACTCTGGTTTGTCAGACTGATAGTGTAGGTGATGAGGTCAGGCTGCAGTCTGACTAGCTCATGTTCTTCTGTTATATCCGGCAGCCAAACTAAATAGAATTTTTTTTCCACTCCAGATTACACATATTGACATCAGAGTCTATGATTTAACACCTGATTTGATACTGTTGTGTGCAGACAAGCTGTACATCAAACAAGAGTTTTGTCTTTTCCCCAACACTAAATATTGGATGGAGGACGAAAGAGAAGGATGACTCGTGGGGTAAGATACCATGAAAATGGTGCAGGACTATAAGACTTCAGTTCTTGAGGAATGTGATTTTTTTAAATTCCCAACATTGTAATAACATACATTTTCATAGATGTCAAAAGCAGACTTGGAAATTTAATTTTTTTAAAAATTTTTTCTTGAGATTTTGACCCGTAAGTCCTCAGCTTTGCTCAACAACCCACTGTCCTGACTCATATAACTACCAGTGGGCTCACCAACCACAGGACGGCTGACAGTAGAATTGTGATTTGGGTGACAGTTCTGGAGACTGCTGCACCTGAGATCTGGCAAAAAAAAACGACAATGAAGAAGAATAAATGAATAAGTACACGATGCTAACGGTCTACCGGGGTGAAAGACATGGGGAATGGAGGGTCCATGTGATCTAATGTGAACTTGTACTCCATGGTGTTTATAGATGTTATTATAGGTTCAATGTTATTGTTGTACCGGTCCAGCCCCCTTGGCATTTAATCAGGGTGTATGTGAGTTTGTGCTGGGTAACCATATCCAGAGAGCCCTGTTTGAATATCAAAAAACGATTAATCAAATCGAATGAAATGTCATGCAGCGATGTTGATGAATGTGCACGGTGGTAAAGGAAAGGAACTCTTTCTGCTGCATTACACACCGATCATGATAAAAAGCCAAACTAAGCAGTAACCCAATCCAGAGATTGTCAGTGCTGGCATTTGTCACGATGTTAAACACGTCACCTGTTATCCCACGTCGAGGTGAGCTGGTGGGAAATGTTAGCAGACGTCCACGCTGTTAGTGCTGCATTACACATGCCAGACTGCTGTCCTCATAATCTCTGTGCCATCTGGTGGGGAAGAGGGAGGGGGGACTTCAATGGCCCTGTGCACCTAGGGCACATTAGTATTCTTTTCACACTGAGTCAGAATGGCCACTGTGCGTGTCAGCGAGACATCCATCACAAACATAAAACAGCCCACGCTGGTGAGGATTATTGCTAACAGCCACAGTGTCTTCTCCGGCGGACCAGGCTCATTGCAGGTCTTGCCGCAGCTTACATTTGAATCTTCACGCTTGTTGTCCTTGTCAGTGGGTCATGGAGGCCCATCATAATCTGTCTACTATGCTCTGCCACCCATTAATGTCCCAAACGTTTTAAGTAAGTAGATCATTAAAGTGCAGCAGGATTTGACGCCTCCTGACTGCAAAGGTCAGAGATTTGTTAAAGATGCACAGCAGGATTCCAACTAATAATAGAAGCATTGGATCCAACAAAAGGGTCAATGTTGGACAAACCGGATGCAATGAATTTGAGTTATTCCTGAATATTAATATTCCAAATATTATTTTTCATCTATCAATCAGATGAACAGGGCCCAACGACACCCTTTAAAAATGTAAAAGTGCCTATTAACAATATCTAAGGGCTACTTTTCACCAGACATTTTGGGTAAGAAAGTTATATTGTAACTAAAAAATTTTTTTTGAATAGACGGTGGATATTTTATTGCTTTTTTGACTCACACAGAAAAATATATTGGCAATTTCTTCATATTCAATATTTCTGTTGACTTGTATCCAGTAGACTTTCTAGACACAGAGACAAAGACAATTCACCACTCATCTGAATCATATTTCTCCTTCTGCCGGCATTAGATCAATGTACTTTTATGGCTAAGCTGATTCTTCTTTTAAAACATAATCTAATGATCCAATTATTTCCCAAAATAGGGAAAAAATTTCCATGGAGCAAATGTAGTCAAAAATATGAATAATCCAATCAAAACCTGGCACAATAATTCAAAGAAGGAATAATCTAATGGTAAAGGTTAAATTTTGGTTAGGACACTTGTCTCCTTTTGACACCTTCCGCAGGAAGCTTCATGAGTGAATGGTGCAGTGCATTGGGATTTGGGTCGCAGACTGGACGTCTCCTGGTCAGATAGCTGCCCCCGTGATGGATAAGAAGACATAGAAGGAAAGATGAATGGAGAACCTGTTATGTGCCATATCAAACCCTTAACACTGCAAAATACTCCACTTATGAGCTACTCATGCTGCTATTTAGCGTTGGGTGGTGATCAGGGTTTTGAGCAAAAAACAGACTAGAAGCGTGAGAATGCTTATTGACTCACTGACAGTTTCCAAAAAAAGCTCTCCCCTTCACCCTTCTGCATATAAAGTGTCGTTGGCGAGGACTAGGCAGCTACTTATCTTCCTGTTGAACATGCTTTACCAGCTCCAAGCACACCGACGTGCATCGATGCGACACTTAAAGGCGCAGTGAAAGCTTTTGAAGTGCGATTGTGTGAGGAAGTGTTTTCTAAACAATGCTTTTGTACCCCCTGTGTAGAGAACCAGTCTGGGGCCCATTGTCGACATGACTGCCAGCAGGGAGGAGAGGGAAAAATAAGCCTAAAGCCAACCTAATAATAAAAAAGCATTTTAAAAAAAAAATGTATTACATGATAGGAATAAGTTAACTTATACTCTGGTCACAAAAATTCTCTGGAATTTGAATCATCGGCATAAAAATATATAGTTTTTTCAGCATATTGTGTCAACAGCTGAACAGAGTATTTTTGATTAATCACTGCTATGTGCTCAATAACCAGTAAACACAGCACTGCATGGGTTATTGTATCAGTAACTAGTAGGGGTGGCCGATAATATTGATTCACTGATACTGATATCAGCCTAATATCAGCAAAATTCTTAAAGTAGTTTATTTTATTTGACTGGCTCGTGATAAATGATGTCATCAAACTGCTCCTGAAGGTACAACAACAATGTTCAATGCTACAGTAAATGTTGGTGGCCTGGAGTTTGTTGTGGCTGAGTAAACTGTAATTTGTAATAACTGCAGGAGCTGGAAGGGGGCGTTTTTAAGCAGCGAAGTAAAGCAAAACGAGACAGAAAGAACTCACCGAAGCAACAACAATACAGCTGTATCTCAAAGAATCACAGTTAAATACAGTAAAGAACAGCCAGGAGCAAAAGATCAGCAAACATCATGGAGTTCATCGCCATGGATAAACAGCCGATCTCTCTTGTTCTAGACGCTGGATTTACTAAACATGTGTTGTTTTGGCATGCCACTATATAGTGGAGCTGATACAACCCTATCAGCCCACTAGAACTCTTCGTTCTCTAGGAGCAGGTCTTCTTGTGGTTCCACAAATCACTAAATCTAGATTTGGAGCCAAAGCCTTCTGTTATCTGGTCCCTCTACTTTGGAACCAGCTGCAAGTCCTAGTCCGGGAGGCAGATACAGTTTCTACTTTCAAAAGTAGACTTAAGGCTTTTCTTTTTGACTGCAACCATGGTGGCGTATGGGTCCAGCCGTAGACCCCATGTGGGCCCCATTGCTGCCCTCTATCTCTTTCACCCTTCTATTCCTTATTCAACTATTCTACTATCTATTATTTGTGGTGCACTTAATACCTCTTGCTGGGGACCTATCGTCCCCGGAGTCTCTATTCTGTCCCTAAAACCCCATTACCCTGGGCCTGACACAGGACTTTGCCTGCATATCTCTGGTCCAACTCCCCTAGGACCCTACTGTCTGATCTGGACCCTGGACTTCACCTTATGGAGAATATGAACTTGATTGGACCATGAATGGACTTTATAGTTCCCTTCTTTTATTTGTAGACTTAAAAGAAATTTAGTTTTTACTTGCTACTGTTTAGTTGGCCCGCCTGTCCGTCCTAGGTGAGGATCCCCTCCGCTGTCGATCACCCTGAGGTTTCTTCCTTTTTTCCCTGTCTGGGTTTTTGGCAGTTGTTCCTCAGCCGGTGTGAGGGTCTATAAGGGTAGGGGCTATCTCTATATATTCTTTTTTATTCTTGTTTTTATGCAGGCTTGTTTGTAAAGCGCCTTGAGATAACAGTTGTTATGATCTGGCACTATAAATAAATAAAAGTTGAAGTTGTTTTTTAAAGCCATGCTATGTTATGACTAATGGTATTTTTACATTTCTTGGACATTTCCAGTAAACCGCCTTTTGTAGCCGTCTAAATCACCGCCAAAAATCTTTTATTTTGTGGCGATGCTGAAATGCTTATTGCACTAGAGGCTAAAAACTGAAGCTGCCTATTGTGAGGGCTTAATAATCCCAGTTTATAAAGTTTTTTATTGTTTCTGTCAAGTTATTCTGTGCAACACTAGACATTATTTGTGTATGTTAAACGTTGCAGAAAGAATTATAAGACTATAAAAAATAAATATGGCATTCATCTATATTTTATACTAAAGTTGTGTGTTTATGTTGTACACAGTTATTTATAGAATGCCCTTAGTCAGGCATCACAATAATTCAGGCGAAATCACCTGCATATGTATCTGTTAATATCGGTATTGGAAATTAAGTCTTCTTCTTTTCCTTTCAGCTTATCCCATTTTTCAGGGGTTGCCACAGCGAGTCAACAATTTCCATCTCACCCTGTCCAGATGTGTATAAGAGACAGCCTCGACACAACCTGTCTCACTCTTATCTTTTCTGTTTGAGCGCCCCTGGTGGCCGTTAGAAAAAATGCATACATTAGCCGCATCGCTGCATAGATGTGTATAAGAGACAGGGCTTAGTTAGCTCACCCTATTGTAGAAAACATTGTCTACAAATAAGCAGACCAGGACATACTTCTCTGTCTCGGACAGTGATACAGACTTGTTCATCTTATACAGTTCTTGGACAA
>JAFBJS010004766.1:39205-52114 GCA_016785265.1 Paraplagusia blochii
GAGATGTTGATTTTGTCATTTGTGTTGATTAATCGGCCAATTACCTAGACCAGTAACACAGACTTACTAACACAATCTGAATGACATTTTGAAGAGATATTTTTGAATTAACTCCATACGTCTAAAGCAGTGGTCCCCAACCACTGGGCCGGGGACTGCTACTGGTCTGTGGGTGAATTGGTGCAAGGCTGCAGAGAAATAATGTTTCCTTTTGGCCTCATCTGTCTATTACTTCCACCTGATCCATACCCATATCAACAAAAAAAACTGACCAATAGAATGGCTAGGATTCCATCATCAATAATTATTTTATATATTTTCTCAATAAAGACAACAATAAACTCAAAATTACGCAGAGTCATTGATACACGATTCTAATCGATCTGGTAGGAGAAAATTATAGGCTGGGCGCACTTGGTTAACCCTTTTTGTGTGCATGCACAGTTAATTTGAGTAGGAAGATTTTATAGGTAGGAAAATCTTTCTTTAGGAAAATTAAATTTCATAAAGGGGTATTTATCTGCCGAAACTTAACGACCGGTCTGTGAAAATAGAACGAGACATTTAACTGGTCCGTGGCGAAGAAAAGGTTGGGGAATAGTGGTCTACATTTTTTCATTATACCCCTATAGGAAATTACCCATGGACCAGCCCCCAAAACCAGGGTTTAAGGATCCTGTCTTAGTTCACACCCTTACGTTATCACCAGTGCTGGGACTAACGTGTTACTTGTAATGCCGTCACGAAAGTAAACTACTTTTCTCTGTAACTAATAACGTAACACATTACCTTTCCGTTTCAGTAACGCAGTTATTGTTACTGTGGTGAAAAGGTGCCCGTTACTCATTGCTATCTGTGATCCAAATGGTTTCTCCCATAGCACTGTGTCAGTCAAGAGTGAAAGACGGTCGTGAACAATAACTGAACCCATGCGTTGAAAAGGAGCGATGATTGGTTGACATAGGTTAACATTTCAGGCTAAGCCAATCAAAAACAGACCTGGGCGGGTCTTATAGCCTTATAGGGAAATAATCAGTCTCTCACACACACAGGCGACGCGGTACAGCAGCACACACCCACAAGCAAGATGATGGTAAGTGGCAAGTTGAGGTTACAATAAAGATGCCTGTGAAAATGTCTAATACTACATTTCATTATGATGGTTGCTCCACACAACACAACACAACACAAAACTTTTTAATGTGTTTTTAGTATTATGTAAAGTAAAGTAACTAGTTATTAGTTACTTTTATAATTTAGTAACTAGTAAGTTTTTCAGAGCAGAAACTAGTAAGATAATAAGCTACTTTTTATAACGTAACTTACCCAACACTGGTTATCACAGGATGTAGCAACCACCAGGGTCAGAGGATAAGTGGGTGGTTATCTAAATTGCATGGGAAGTTCTAGATACGAGGACAATTCAGTCACCCATTACTAAAATGCTATAGATAGGGGGTTCCTAATGGGTAGATCTGGATCTACCAGTAGATCTTCGAAGTAGTGTTGGTAGATTCTGAGCAACAACATTACAAATAAATAGTAATTAAGAGATATAATTGCATTTCAAGAAGCTAATCACTGGCCTGATCGTATCAGCACTGTTTTTGCCCTAAGTGAAGACACTAGGGTTTCGCCAAATGTTGCTTCTTCCCTGACAAAAACAAACCAAATCACATTTCATGGTTGATACAACTCATTGGCCTGACAAAATGAACACCTCATAAATTATTTTGGTTGTGACCTATTCGCTAAAACACATGTAATGGGAATGTTTGATGTTGATTTTCACCACGAAACACAAAACTCCACCAAGAACTATAATCAAGTAATCCCTGCATCCTGTGCCAGGAAGGTTTTATGCCCTTTTCAATAAAAGCATGTAACGTTAATGCATCAACTTATTTATGATCAATAAAAATGAAGCGCTCAAAGCAGGTCATCAAAATGTCATCTTCTGACCCAGGGGATTTACAAAAAAGCAAAAAAAAAATCGATGGTATTTTCCTGCCCATTTTCTGAAGACCTGGCAGTAAATGTAAATGTTTTATGGAAGTAAATATGAAAAGTCTGTGAAGGTTTTAAGTAAGTTTTGCTGCTTCATTTCACTATTGTTACAGAAACGAGTATCTGCGGGAACCATAACTCACAGTGTTTACCATTTTATTCACATCTGTACAATGGAGACAATCAAAATGTCTCTGTTGCAGGCACATTCATTTTGGATTTCTTTTTTTTTTTTTCAAATGCAAATCATTTCACATTGTCCCTGCACAGAGTAATCTTTTATTTCTTCAAAACACAAGGGGAAATAAAACATCTGCTCTTTGAAAGCAAAGAGGATTCTTCATCAGATGCATCACAAAGCCCAGACCAGAACAGTTGATTCAAACCGTCTTACAGTCGACTGGTGAGTGGACATCTATGCCAAAAGCCTTTCCTGTTTTTTTTAAAGAATCTTGAAATGGTGCCAGTCTTTCTGACAGTTTAAAAAATAGGGCAACTTGACGTCCTTACTTGGCACCGGGAAGAGCAGGATGAAATATCAAGACGTGTCAATCCCTGAAATTAATTCTTTTGCAATTTGTTGGCCTTGTTTTAAGAGGGCTGCAGTCGCTCAGTGTGACGCCTTGCTCGGCTTATAAATTAAATTGTAAAATTGAAATATTTCTTTGATGTATACGGACCGTGACGCGTTCACAGAATGCTCAAGAATGGCTTAAATCAAACTATGAAAATTAAATCCATGTAGACCAATGTGTCTTTTATTAATGACTTTTAGCATGGTTGGTGCACTGTATTTTAATGCTAATGGAATTGTAAAAAAAAAAAAAAAATGTGGGCAGATGAGATACATTAAGGAAGCAGCAAAGATGGCATTTTGCAAACATGAAATGTCATGCTAATAAAGAAATAATAAGTCTCATATGTCAAGAGACCAAATTCCATTTTATATTTAGATCTTATATTCAACTGAGATTATTTATACATAAATATATTTTACCTTTATCTTCATCTTTCTTTTTTCTGAACAATTACCAATTACAATGTAAAAAAATGTAAAAAAAGAAGATTTAAACATATATAGATAGATAGATAGATACAAAGATAGATTTATACATAATATTATTAATATTATAATATATAATATACATGATATTTATTACATATATACATACATATATACATATCTCTCTCTCTCCCTCTCTCTCTCTGTCTATCTATCTATATATATATGTATATATATATATATACACGTACTGACCCTGTAACCCAGTAAAATTGACATTTGTCCAAACCTTGGTGCCCTACCAGAACCTTTGCTCTGACGAATTGAACGAGCACTTTCAGAGGAGGAGACGTCTGAGTCTACACTGATGAAAATGCATCTTCAAGTGGACGCAAAGTGGTTGGTTGCGCTACAAAAAGTGTAAGTGAATATAAATGGACCTGAATGTGCTAAAGTATACATTTAGGCGTCATTTAGTTATTCTGGGGATAACTGTTGATGAGCTCTCGTTATTCAGCCCTTCTTCGTATCTTGGTTACAATGGTAGAAATGTCAGATAGCTCCCAGGTCCAGGACACCACTGTATTATTATATTATTTTTAACTTCTCCTTTGGTTTGATTTTCTCATAGTCAAATCACTGCATGTCGTTTTTTATGGAACATCCTTCTTTTTAGGTCATTTTAGCCTTATGTTGTCTATGTGACAGGGCAAGGCGGCTGAGTCTGAGATCATCTTGAGTGAAGACTTTAGTTCTCTGTGTTCCTACATGCGGTGTCTCGCTAAAAACCGTGGCAACGAGAAAAAGTCTTCTAAGTAACGTCAGTTTAATATCAGTGTAGTGTATTATGTTAGCTTCATCAGTGGGACACACTTCAATGTTTTGTTTTTTTCTGTCGAGTGAAGTAAATTGGGATCAGAAAAAAAAAAAAAATCAATCTGGAAGTATGTAAGACAACAAACCAAGAGAATTGGTTCCCTGCATTAAAAAACATGGAAAGCACCAAGATAAGGTTAAGCAGTTGGGAATTTATAGTGTCGGATGGTCAAAGAGGGGACACAGCAATTCCCATTAATTTCTCAAATTTAGATTTCATAAGCCTGTTCACACATTTGATCTCGGGCAATTTTCACTTCCAAACTAATTTCTCACAAAATTGCCTGTCTGCCACTCCAACTTATTCTCAGAGAGTGTGTCATAGATCCGGAAAATCATATCTCTAGTGCAGAGGCAGAGGCTGATATCCCCGGGGAATACAATGAAGTTCAGAAAAACAAGTGAAATCACCTTCTTTGGGACTCCACATCTACTGACTCATCTTCTTGCAGGTGTTTGTAGACATGACTGGACACTTTGCATCCATCCATGAGCATTGACGGTTTGTGTTTCCCTCTGGTAATAGGCGGTGTCCTGAAATAAACTGCATCCTTCTGTTGCCTGGCAGGGCTGAGTGAAAGGGAACTACTCCTGTAAATAAGAGCAAACAAAATATGATTCCACTAAATATGACACATCATTTATTTACACAGAATGCACATGTGGTTCTGTGAAGTCCTTCTCGTCTTCTCTGTTCATCTGTGGTAAAAGGAGTGACCTTTGTGTTTATTTATTGAGTGCAGGCTTGTGCTTGAATTGAGCTTCAAATATTGTCACACCAAGAGTTAATAAAAAAAATTAAATGTCAACAACAGTGAGCAAAACAAATTATCCTCAGCATTTTGGACTGTCATACAGAACATTTGTTCTAAAGAGCCATTTTCTCAACATCATAGATAGCACGGCTCCCCTTGCTGCTCCATATTATGTCCTTAAAATTCTTAATCCCCCAATAGTATGAAAGAGTTTTAAGAAAACCATGGATTTACAAGGTAACTTCCAAATTAACCAGTGTGTTAAACAATTGGCTCGTAGGCCAGAAATGGCCCTCCAGGTGGTCCAATTTGTCCCACTTGCAGAATTTTGAGTATTCGCAATGTTTCAATACTTTCACCTATTTGCAAAGGAGTTATTGTTATTTGTAAATCATTTTATTGTCATTGTACTGTACTTCACCGATGCTAGTTCACATTTTGATTTCCCCCTTTTTTTTCACCTGTTTTTCATGTATTTTTTACTTGAGCATCATATTAATATATAGCCTTATCTAGGAAAATCACAAAAAAATCTTTAGTGGTGGCCAAGTGGTTAAGGAACGCGACTTGGGTCCACAGGGTTCCAAGTTCAACTCAACCAACTGCCAGTCTGAGGTCCACTAAGCATGGCACTGTCCACACACACAGTTCCTGAGCGCTCAAGGCTGTTTGTTTCGAATTGTTTACTGGTTTCCTTGCACTTTTTACTTGAACAATATATTTATTAATAACCTTCTTTAGTAAAAATCACAAAAAAACACTTAAAGTCTTAAAAGGGACAGTTGTGGCTTAGTGGTTAAGGAACCGGAGTGGGTTCTGGAGGGTTCAAATCTACCATCTGCCAGGTTATGACTGAGGTCCACTGAGCATGGCACCACTCACAACTTCCCGGGTGCATAAGGCTGCCCACTGTTCACTTTGGTGATGGGTTGAATGCTGAGGTGACATTTGGTTATGTGCAGTGGTGTTAATCTCAATGTCACAATGACAAGGAGTTTGGGTTTCTTCATTAAAAATAATCCATATTTAGCAATTTATGGCGACCTTATCCGTTGAAATATATAAGGGTCTGTATCCGTGATAATGGCCTATATTTACTTGCTATTAGGTGGATATAAGCCCCCAAATAAGCAGTATAGCACCGCACTCTTATGTTATTATTTGACCTCCTAACCAAGAATAAGTTTGACAGCCTGAGACAGTCTGTTGATTAAGCCAGTGATTTTGTTGTTCCAACGTCTCACCCCATTTACTATGTTTTTCTTTTTTTTTTTTTTTGTTTTGTTTTGGATTGATTATCTCAGATTCCAACACAAAACACAGGCTTTTGTGTTGAAATTCAAGAAATCAGTCCAAGCCTGAGATGTTGTGGCGTCCCGGCTGAGTAAGTGGACTTGGGTCCATAAGGCTTTAGGTTCTAATCCTCCAGCTGTCAGGTTGCCGCTGAGGTTCTCTCAGCAGAGCACAATCCAGACTCATATAAATTCCAGTTGGCTTACCACCCACAGGAAGGATCACAGTATGTAGCAGTGTGATTTGGGTGACATTCATGGAGCCTGCGTCCCTGAGGCCTGGCATAAGAGGACGAATGACTCAAAGTCTAACACATGACAAATTATATACTATATATATATTATATACTATATATATGTGAGTATATATATATATATATATACACACACACACACACACACACACACACATATATACATATATACATGTATATATAGTAATTATATTCGATATTATATTAATATCCAAGCCATATTGTAATGACTTTACAACTAAAATGAGAAATAAAGTTAATATACCTGTAAATCTTTTTATTCTGGCTCTATGGTGTGATCCCATAATACACCACATCTTCTTCTTCCTATTTTTTCAACTTGAAACGGCAGCGGCAACTGTGCTTTTTACTGCACTGTGTTTTACTGTATATTGTATATACATATTTCATGCTGTATTGACATTCTGCTGCCGGTAATGATCTCAGTAGCAGTTTGTAGAATGTGTGCGTGTGAGTCTGTGTGCGTGTGTGTGTTTCTGAAATTTCTGAGCCCAGTGGGTGGTTTATTTTATTTTAAAAAATGAAAAAAAAAAAAAAAAACAAAAACGATCCCAGAACTTTTGCAGCCATAAAGCGGGTGGCATCAGCAGTAAATCAATGCTGTGCTATAATGCCACATAGATCTTTAATGCATATGCACACATTTATTATTAGGGGTTCATCCCAGTGAACACTTATCTTCAAAACCTTTTTTCTTTTTTCCTGCTAGTGATTTTTAAACTGTAAAACATGATTTGACATCTTTTCATTGTCGGGTGACGAATGTGCTTGTTAGGAAAACTGTGGTAACAAATCAGGGCCAAACTTGAAACCAGAGTTTGATCTTGTTTTTCTGTTTACTGGGGACAGCGTGGTCAACTGTGATGGTAAGAATTATAAACATGTCCAAATTTGAAAGACTTTCTTTGTTGACCAACAGCAGTCACTGCCACACAAAAGGTAAATAGTTTTTAGTCAGCTGTATTTCAAAGTATACTAAAGACAAAATGCTCTACTGACCACTACATGGGATAATAATAAACAAACAAACAAACAAACACAAAAAACTTAAAATAAATAACAATTAGCCTAAGGAAAGGAAGGGAATTGAACTCCTTGTCAATGTAACATTGTGATCCACACCACTGCACACAACAAAATGAGAAAATTTAACCCATCACCAAAGTGGCAGTGGCAAAGTGGGCAGTTTTGAGCGCCCTGGGAGCAGTGAGTGGAGACAGTGACATGGTCAGTGCACCTCGGTGTTAACGTGACAGCTGGTGGAGTCAAACATGGAACCCTCTAGACCCCTGGGTGCTTCATTGTTTGGGGCAGAGGTGGCCTGGTGGTCACGGTCACGGGTAAAAAAAAAAACATTTACTAAACACATGTGCAAACTGTAAGCAGACAATGGGTGATATTAAGTGTTGCCAAGATAAATGAGCCAATAAGAGCGAGGAACAAAATTAGTAAACTGAATGTTTTGTTTAATCTCTTGTTAGAGCTTTTGACATTTAGTGCAGTTGGTGGCTTAGTGGTTTAGGAAAGGGACTTGGGTCTGCAAGGGCCCTTGTTTGAATCCCCCCACACACACTCGTCCACGGGTGCTGGCTCCGCTAGCTTCCCCAATATAGTCATGGATTAAATGCATAATTTTCTGAAGGATACTCACGAGGGATTAATAAAGATCTATTAATATAAAAATAAAAAAAGTAAATGAATTGATTTAATCCATGGCTATAATCAGACAGTTTATTTTTGCAATTTTTTTTAGGAATTAGAATTAGAAATTTACTTTTTCATCCCAAAAAAGGCAATTATATAGCACTAATTGGGATAAAAAAAAAATCTGATTAGGAGATCAGCAAATAAGCAAGGACTTTGTCTAATTGGTGACTTGTGCTCCTTAGTGCTGATGTTCTATTAATGTTTCTTTTTTTTATAATACAACCGCTGCATGGGTTGACGTGCTTCCGGCTGAGATTTTTCTCTTTGAAAAAAATCTTATTCTTCCCGCTGAGTGCAGGGTTTAGATGTAATGACACACAGGACGCCATCTGAGTAAATACAAAAATGACATGTTTTAAACAGTTTATAAAAATGGACTCAACCTCATTATGAATACAATTTACTTACAAGTTTTTCCAGCACTCCTTTTCTATGTTAAGGGTCTCTGTTTTGCAGCTATCACACTGGCTGGATTTCAACCTGATTTCATTAGTCATAATTTCCATTCAGTATGCAACTCTTAATGACCAACCAGCACTGCTGGAGCCAGATTCTCAAACAGAAGCCTCATAATGGGGAATAAGATTGACCTTTGTAGCCATTTTATTTTATACTATTTCATCAACTCCTACAATTTAACCATTGAAGCTCTGCAGAAACATCCAGTCTCAGTCTTATCCACATGCCCATGAATGACGTACAATAAGCGTAGCTAATGCCACTACTGGTCCTAGCCAGCCTTAGTCTTTTTGACTGATGTTATAGACCATTGTCATATGAACAAGGCTGCATTGTGTCAGTAATCATTACCATGCTGATGCTTTTTATTAGGATTACCGAAAGCTGGTAAAATTAAAATACATTCTAATGGACAACTTCTCAAAGTGGTGAAATATTCTTATCTTCGGCATAAATGTACAGCTTTTTCATGACTGTCATTGCACTGTGCACATACTTTTTTTTTTTTTTTTCAAAGTAACAGCATTCATATTAATGAATCCTGTACGTAGGAGGAGGAGAATTGTACCTGAAGGGGAGCATGCAAACTCTATAATGAAAGACTAGCATGATCTTTTTTCTTTAAGGCAGCAGCTCTACTTCTAAGTCTACAGTAATATCATACAGTAATGGAATTCAAAGAACTCACGTTCATACAGATTTATATAGTTCCAATAATTATATAGGGTGTAGTGGTGGTCATGAACTGGGAGAATGTATTAATATTGTGCCCTACGGCTACATGCATTTACCACAGGATATGAAGCATTTGTAACATATGTTCAATTTGTTTAAAATATCAATATATGTCTTTGGCCTAGAAATATGAGTGGCCACTCTGAGTTCATCCACTGGGTAAACCAGCAGAAACAAAAATGACGGCTATACACAACACACTCTTTTTCTATTCCACCAGTACATGAAAAAAAAAAAAAAAAAAAAAGAAAACATGTGCTGACCTGCCATACTTGAAGATATTGATCAGTGGACACTGCACCAATTTCCTCTAAATAATCGAATCACAACAAAGGAATCATCGTGATTGATCAGATTCCTCCAGAGCACGAACTATAATGGTGACCACTGGCAGGCTAATGATTATATATTGATGTTGACAGGTTTCTGTCACTTCTGCTGATAAAGCATCAGGGAGTCACGCCTCAGAGTAGTAGGACCAGAATAAGCTGTGCTGCTGGGATGCTTTTTTTTTTTTCCAGAATTGGAAATTATAGGCCTGCTTCTGTACCTTAACATTTGCTGGCGAAATTATTCATTCATTCTATCATTCACACTCTACACCTTAATCCTTTACAGGGTCGCCGGGAGCTGGAGCAAATCCCCAGCAGCCATTGGCGATGGCGGGAAGCACCATGGACAGCTCCTGATCGCAAGGCCACACAGGAATGATAAACCTTTCACGCACAATTTGAGGCGTCCTATTTAACTAATCCTGGGCACTTTGGACTGTGGAAGGAAACCATGGTACCTGGAGGAGAACATACCATCTCCACTCTGACAGACCAGGATGATCTGTTTGCTTTAAGGCACCAGCTCTGCCTACTTCTGAGTCTCCAGTGATATGTGTACGTCAATAATAATCAGTGGTATGTGATCACTGTTTTTCTTCCTCACTCCTCTACAGCTGGACTTCAGTTGTGTTCAATCGGGCAGAATTGATTGTGAAAAGTGAATTTAGTCAGGGTGAAGAGACAAGGTTAGTCTACTATTGAGATCAATTTTACAATGCACCGTAGTCCTGTTCATGAAATTGGTACTTATTCCTAATAAATAGTTGCGCTCTCTGCACTTTTTTTTGTAAAGCAGACCAGCACAAAATAAGTTGGAGGCTGCAGAATATAGACATGGACTCAATGGTAGATGAGCAGATAAGTAAAAGCATTAAAAATACAGAAAGGTCAATGATCAGATCAGAGCATCTCAGCTGGTGGATTTCAACCTGAAGCCTTTTGTATACAAATCTGCTTACAGCAGCGATTGCATCTACTATAATGCTCCAGTCCTATGGTGTGTGTGTGTGTGGATACACAATGTTATATTATACTATAATTATTTGACCACCACTGTTTTCTTCAATTTCTCGTTCATTTTATGTGCCCTGTACCACTAAAAGTGTATTAACTGAAGAATGGTCAGTTTCAAGAAAACAGTAGAAAATGTCTATATATCAGCTTTTAGATTACACTCCTGAGGTATTTTAGTGATTATTATATCACTCCAAGCACACTTCTTATATTACCACACATTAAAAATCAGTTTTGTAATAAAATATCCTTCTTTGCTATGCAATATAACACAATACTCAAGTATATCCTACAATACAACGCAATTTAATTTACCATGATTGTAAATACCCGTAAATGGTACTCTATATTTTGTTCTGTGCTAGACCCAGTACCAGGTGCATTACATCCTCACCTAACAGTTGCTGGGATTGTCTGCAGCTCCCTGTCTCCAGTTTTTAAAGACTAACCACTTTGTTGCTTATTTACAGTTATGAAAAAAAAAATAGACCACTCTGATGTTTTCTTCAATTCCTTGTTCATCTTAATGCCTTGTTCCACTAAAAGTTTATAAACAATGAACACAAAACCATGCAATGACTAAAAGCACTGTATTTGTCAGTACAATGTTATTGCTAGTGATGTAGGAACGGAAGTGATTTTTGTCACTGGTAATAAAACCATGCAAAATGGCCAGAAATCAGCTCTGAAATTAAACTGAATTATGAGCCTTTTTTGTTGTTATTATATTTGTCCAGATTAATGTAGATTAAGTGGAAGCAGACTTTTAAATGGACAAGAAATGAAAGAAAGAGTGGTCTAATCATTTTTTTTTCCACGGCTGTAGATGTTATCACTCTGGTAGTCCACATATGTATTTGGCAATGGCGGCATATCCTGAAGCAACCCAAACTCAAGATTTGGGGTTTTGGAAATATTTAACCCTAAACAGATGCTCAGATGACGTCCTCTTCTTGTTGGTGCCAAAAAACAGCTTTTGAAAACACATTTCTTTGCAGACTTGTGAGACAGCTGATATGAGCTCTCATTCACACTGTCATGACCACATGTTGTGATGCTAAATTTAACTTTTAGCTCCAGGCAACACTGTGCTTGAGTTCTGCCTCAAACTTGTACTCAGGGCTGATTTTCCCATTCCAGTCTGACCTGACGTAAGAGCAGGTTTTATGGTTGTTTACTCTACTGTCTGTACATATTTAATGATTTATAGCGTGTGATGTGCCCAGTATTACAGTTCAGCACACACAGATTATTCACAGACCATGTGATAGCACAGGTTACCTTTTACAGTAATATTGATGCTGTGTTTACTGTATATTGACATGATTTTTATGGGGCATTTCCACGGATGGCTCACAATGGTTCCTAAGGTCAATAGCTGAAAGCTTCTCTACATCATCTGTCACGGTTCAGTTCTCTGCCTCCACCCCTTCTGACAAACAAGCTGATTCAGTGATGGAGCGTCATCTGCCATCCACACGAAGGCACCTGCACGACACGGTGGCCAATAAAAAGCCAGTGCATGTTGGCAAAGTCCCCGCTGTCACAACTTAATGGGCGGAAAAAAAATTCCTCGGCGACACATCAATGTTCCATTTAAACACGGAGCAACTGCTGCCTCAGCTGGGTTTCACTGAGATGGTCCAAACAGTCAAGGAGACATCTGGAATAAAATTTCCCACGTATAGCTGGATGTGGCTTCATGTGGAAGATAGTTTGCCACTAACTGCAACCCCCCCCCCAAAAAAAAAACAAAAAGAAAAATGAAGAAGAAATAATTTTTATCAAGCGCATGCATTAAAAAATAACTAAATAAATGAAAAAAAAAAAAAAAAAAAAAAGAACCGTTGAGGTGTCTCACCTCCTATTTAACTGACAGATCCTATTTGGCAGCCTGGAAAGGAAAATGAAGGGAAGTGGAAAAATGCCGATGGAAAGACATCACAAATAGGGTTTCGCAGATCACACTCCACCTGCTGAAATATTGAACATGTAATCTCATTTAAAAAATATGAAAAAAAAAAAAAATCATGTGTGCAGAAACTGTGGCTCTTCTGTTGTCAATCAGTCTAGGATTAAAAAAAAGAATACTGAGTAAAATAAAAACACAGACAATACATGTTCCCATTTATATGGGCATTGACCTCTGTTCAGAATCAGGGTCATTTGCACAGCAACGCCTGTAGCAGGAAACAATTTAATTTTGTAAGACAGATGGAAACTTTCCAGGCCTTTCATTTTGGACACAAAGGCTCGCTGTAAAGAGGAGAAAGACAATCAGAGACACACAAGGACACGTCACTCTTGATCCTGCATATTATACAGTCATGGAAAAAAATAATTAGTCCACTCTGTTTTCTTCAATTCCTTGTTCATCTTAATGCCTTGTTCCACTAAAGGTTTATCACCTGGGGGAAACAATGAACACAAAACCATGCAATGACTAAAAGCACT
>JAFBJS010004766.1:52188-69413 GCA_016785265.1 Paraplagusia blochii
CAAAATGGCCAGAAATCAGCTCTGAAATTAAACTGAATTATGAGCCTTTTTTGTTGTTATTATATTTGTCCAGATTAATGTAGATTAAGTGGAAGCAGACATTTAAATAGACAGGAAATTTAAAAAAGAGTGGACTAATATTTTTTTCCATGACTGTACCTCAGCAACAATGCTTGAAAAACTAAAAAAAATGACGTGTTACAAGAGTTCGTTTTTGCAGTTCCCAAAACTGAATTGTGAGTCATCACAGAGTCCCACTTAAATCCGCGTCGTCAAAGACGGCGAATCCCTTCGCTTTCCTTCGACAGGATTGTGAAATGGCAGCATGGCTGTGATAACAGAGCCAAACTGCAGAGCAAACAGATTCCTCGGCGTCCTCTGAAGGTTAAGGTGGAAAAGGAATTTGCCTGAATAAATGTTTAACTCTGCATTATAAAATTCACTTTGCCTTCCTGCCGAATTCTTCCTCTCATATCACTGCACGGGAAACCCATCACGACACCTGCCTGAGTACACATTCAATCACTTTGTGCAATTTGCTGGACAAACCTTGTGAACAAAGACGTCGTTTTAATCAAAGAACCAAATCAACTATTCTTGTATAGTATAAAAAAAAAAGAAAAAAAAAAGGAAAATCACCCAGCATAAAAACTAAAACAATGCCATCACGGCACATGATGTGGGCCTACGGTCGTCTTCACATGTAATCGCCATAAAGCTCATAAATGTTCTGTTTATTATTTAGAGTTTCTATTTCCTACTGATCCTTAATGTGATTGAATTTCCTACTCGGCTGCTTTTTATATCTGAGTATGTAACAACATAAGTAAAATGAGTAAAAGACACGGTGTTACGCAGAGCTGCAAATAAAAAGATGTCACATTCTCACCTGAAGCGTTTTCCTTTAGACAGTGCTCTGCCGGGGATAGGTGGGAATTCCGCCGGTGTGCCCGGGGCCATGCTGCCACCCTTAGCAGATGATCCGTGAGATGAGCAACTCTGCAAAAGGCAGAAACAAGAGAAGCACACAGAGTGAACATTAGCACATGGTGATTGCATAGCTTTAGGATGTGTCTCTATCATTATTCATGTTTCTGCATGTGTTAGAACACTTCTTTACTGTAATGCTGCTTAGAGAAATGATTGCAAAGCAGGACATTGTTCTGTATGTTAACACACACACACAGATCTAGGGGAAGAACAACAAAAGGCTCCCGGTGTGCTATGAATAAAATGAAGACTTTAGGAGCATATCACACGAGAAAAGTGAAAAATCCGAGTTGCAAGAATGACACGTTTCAGGAAATTTGAACCCATGTCTACAGTATAAGGTGATTTAGGTTGAATAACTAAAAATAAACTATTACTCTCTCCAAAACTCACATATGGTAATACAAAAGCTATTTCTCTGTCTGCCTGTCTATCAAAAAATGTCATTCTTTCTTTCTGTTTTTGTTCTTAAAACTTTATATTGTGGCAGGTGACTGGAAGTGAAGTGAAATTGGGGTTTGCATTTATTTATTGTTTCTTGCTAGCATGACTTGGAGCCAATGGGGGCAGAGCGCGACGGTCACGCTAGGGTCGATTTTATGTGTAGGGTGGATCGCAACTGTTTTTTTTTTCTTTTTCTTTTGCACATCTGTCTGTCAGTCTGTCCCTCTAACTGTTCATCTCTCCTCTATCCTCCAACCATCCTTCTAGAAGGAGAGGTTCATCTACAGCAGGCACGGGCAATTATTTTCACTCCCAAACCACAGTGGGTGCTGAAATTTGACATGGGGGTTACGTAAGCAGCAGATAGATTGTGCAAACTGAGATACATGACATTTAAAAGTCAAAGGCTGAAATGCAAAAGTGCGATCTACTCTCTAAATACTGACATTGCAGGGCGAAAAAAGGGAAAGAGGCACAATGATAATATAAATTAATGGTATCATTTGGTTTGGCAGGTCGCATTAACAAACTGAATTGGCTGCATGGGGCCCAGGACTTAAGTTTGACCAGGTCTGACCTACAATTATACATTATCTCACACTAGTAAAAGAGTTTAGTTAGGCAACTGGACATTCAGTTTTTTGGAAAACGTTTCACCTCTCATCCAAGAGGCTTCTTCAGTTCTAACTGTTAGTGGGGAGTAAGGGGTGTTTCAGGTCCCTCCTGTTGGGTGGACCTGGGGACACCTGTGAAGTGTGATACCAGTGGTTGGGTGGGAATTGATGGGTCGTTACCGTCATTGTGGGTGTGGTTTTGGTCACATGGCTCGTTATGTGATATATATATATATTATATGCGAAACTGGTTGATGAGACTGGAATCTTTTGGATATTGTTCCTAAAAGTGCGTTGTAGGTGGGTGAGAGGTTGTGTCTCAAACCACCACCTCTGTTGAGAGATGGTTTTTCCAGGTTGACAAAAATGTCTTCTTTAACACCTCTCTCAAACCATCTGTCTTCTCTGGCCAAGCTCTGAACATCTTGGTCCTTAAAAGATGGTTGGTGGCCTTCAAGTGTAAGTGAACGGCTGAGTCCTGACCTGAGGTGTTGGCCCTTCTGTGTTGGGCCATGCGTCTGTGTAGTGGCTGCTTGGTCTCCCCAATGTAGAGGTCCGAACACTCCTCGCTGCACTGAATGGCGGATCCACGTTGTCCAGCTTGTGTCTTGGGATCTTGTCTTTGGGATGAATCAGTTTCTGTCTTAGGGTGTTGCCAGGTTTGAAATGTGTACGGATCTGATGCTGATTACAAATTTGCCTGAGTTTCTGTTAAGCCCCACTAACAGTACTAACAGAACGGAAGAAGCCTCTTGGATGAGAGAAGAAACGTTTTCCAAAAAACTGAATGTCCAGTTGCCTAACGAAACTCTTTTACCTTGACCATGACCTGGATGACTGAGAACCTGCATCAACATTATCTCAACTTGGTTTATATGGGCAGATCATTATATTATAATCATGGGATTAACCATTTGTCTATCTATCTATCTATCTATCTATCCATCTATCCATCTATCCATCCATCCATCCATCCCCTCAGCCCTTTTCTCTTTTCTCTCAAACAATACAGAAATATATTATTGAATTAAATATATTATTTCGCAGGAATCCGGATACTGGTGTTTTCTTATTGGTCATCATTGAACAAATGGCCAAGATCAAGTCTGAGTGTTGAGTGTTAAAACTCAAGGCCTGCAGGCCAAATACGGCTCAACAGGTCATTTAGTTTGGTTCACAGAAGATAAGAAGTGTTTTATCATTTAATTACATACAGCGATATACAACATATGCAACTTGAATTATAAGAGATTTAAAAAAACGTCATTAAATAGTGACATCTTTACAGTCTTATTGTGTATTATGTATCGTGACTTGTGTGTCGCCCACTCCCTCCCCGGGGTTTTCCCTTACATAGCAACACTTTTATTTTGCAAAGCAGGCATCTAAAATTGCAGTGCGTAGCCAATGGGTGTGTTGTTCTAACTACATAGTGCTTACCGCACAAAAAAAAACAAAACAAAAAAAAAACAACTCCAACAAGAGCAGCTCATAAAAGTAGTTTACTATTGAGTAATACCAACTCGTTCCTGCACTGTGTCCTTAATTACTCTTTACAATTTAAACTACAGATGAAGAGGAGGAGCGGGGGGGCGTTGCGTTAACAAACACCACACTGGCCCTCCCTGCACTTCTTCCGCATCCGAGAAATAATCCCTTGCAAGATTACAGTAATGCCTCCGCAAAGACTCCTCTCCTCATCCATTCTTTCGCTTAATGCTTATCAAAATTAAAGCTATTATCTCACAGTCCGTGCACAAAACACTAACCACAACTAACCAAGAGTGCAACATCGGGTCCAAAATAATTCTGTTATTCCACCTACAGTCATCCCGGCACTCGCCCTCCACCCACTGATTGTTCATCATTATAGCTATTGCACACGTCTTGGAGCTGGTTCTGGGTTTCCTATTGCCCAGCAAAGCCCATTTTTTCTCCCCTGCACCTCTGACTCCCAACGGGAGCTGTTACTGCTGTTCACTGGTTACACAAGAAAATAGGATCATTTTGTCCCCCCCTCCCACCACCCCACCTTCCCACTCTGATATACCCCACGGCTGTAGTATGCTACTTTCTGGAACAATTGCAGTAGTGAACTCTCTAGGAGGATGATATCTGTGTCAGGGGATAAAACAAAGAGTTGGCGGCGGACAATGGCAGAGACCTGCCTGGTCTCAGCCATTTCTCTTCCCTTGCCCTGTGTCTTGCTTTTGCCCTCTTCTATTTCTGTTCATTTCATAGGAATATAGAGTAAA
This sequence comes from Paraplagusia blochii, assembly GCA_016785265.1. Classification (NCBI taxonomy): domain Eukaryota; kingdom Metazoa; phylum Chordata; class Actinopteri; order Pleuronectiformes; family Cynoglossidae; genus Paraplagusia; species Paraplagusia blochii. The sequence goes on from JAFBJS010004766.1 coordinate 56,492, forward strand.
ACCAGAGGCCGCAAGGGCTTGAAGAAAAACAGAGAAACAATTATTACGACATCAACTTCACAATGAAGAGTCGGGTCATCCATTCAGTACAGAGTGCCAGTGTTTCTTATGTGCCCAAGAATCCACTAAGTTTCCATTAAGTGTTACCCATTGGTAACACTGGTAACACCATTCATCCTCATCCTCTTATACGAGGACAGGTCTTAGAAGCAGCAATCGCCACAACTCCATACAGTACAGTTGTGGAAAAAAATATTAGACCACTCTTTCTTTAATTTCTTGTCCATTTAAAAGTCTGCTTCCACTTAATCTAGATTAATCTGGACAAATATAATAACAACAAAAAAGGCTCATAATTAAGTTTAATTTCAGAGCTGATTTCTGGCCATTTTGCATGGTTTTATTGACAGTGACAAAAATCACTTCAGTGCTTTTAGTCATTGCATGGTTTTGTGTTCATTGTTTCCCCCAGGTGATAAACCTTTAGTGGAACAAGGCATTAAGATGAACAAGGAATTGAAGAAAACAGCAAATATTAGAGTGGTCTAATATTTTTTTTCCATGACTGTATATTGTGAGCCTTCCTGTGGATGGTGGGCCCACTGGAAGTTATGTTGGTTTGGACAATTCTATACTTAGAGCACCTCAGTGGCAACCTGGCAGCTGGTGGATAAAAACCTAGTCCTCTTCCCCGGACATCAGGCCACCACTGCTGCCCCAAAAGTCTCAAGATTTTTGAAATCCCCAAACCAATCTAGCAGCTGCTTTCGAAACCTAAAACACACAATGTTAAAGCACATTCTTTTAGTTGCCTTTGTTCAATGATGGATTTGCTAATGCAAAATAACTAAATGATATAAAAGTGGAGAAATACCTCATGTTATAACTTGCCCCCAAGTTATGTGGGTCAGGACAGTGCTATGCTCAGAGAACCTCAGTGGCAACCTGGTCAGAACCTGGAGCTTTGGAGACCCAAGTTCTCTTCCTCAACCACCAGGATACCACTGCTGCCCCAAAAGTCTCAAGTCTCTAGAAATCCCTAGACCAATCGAACACAAAGACACACATGATTAAAAACACACTGTTTGTGTTGCCTTGGCACAATGGACATTTGGATTTGCTAATGTGAAATACTAACAACTGCTTATTGGGAAAATCTGGCATGTTACTCAAAAAACAATAACATGTGTACCAGGAGTGGCAAACATAAAGCCTGCAAGCCAACACATGCCCACAAGCGTGGTCATCCCAGCCATTTTGGTGGAATTAAGGTATTATTTACAAAATAAATAAATAAATGGGGCGGCCTTGGTGATGTGACATTTAGGGAGGAGACTTGGGAACACAAAGTTCCATGGTTGCCACTGAGGTGCTCTGACCATGGCATTGCACCGACCCAAATAACCACCAGTGGGCTCACCACCCATAGGAAGGCCCGCAGTACGGAGCAGTGTGATTTAGGTGGCGCCAGAACAACAAAGTCCCTTTGCTATTCTCAAATATCTTTTTATTGTAAACTTACAGTGTCCTCATAGCACCGTCCTGACCGTACACATAACTTCCAGTGGGCTCACGACCCACAGGAAGTATAAGAGGATGAAGATGAATGAATGACTGAATGAATCTCCTTATATCCAAAATAAATGTCAACAAATGGCGACAATTTGACAATGCAATTTCTTTCACACGGTTGAAAAATATCTTACTGCGTTACTCACGCGATTAATCACCTCTTTTACAAATGTGGCCTTTTTTGAGCATAACGAGAGTTTGCTGAGTTCGTGCCTGTCGTGAGCGTTATTAATTGGGCAACTGCAGAGCACTGTCATTATTAATTACAGCTGTACCTGCAGAAACTTCACGTCCTCAGTCAACATCTGCTAAACATATGGCTAACGTTCATTAACATCCATTCTACTTCGAATTACTCCTAAAGAACGTGGGGTTTGCACTTTATGTGTATCGCAGCTGTGTTTTAAGCATGCAGTGAGTGTTGATCAGCAATAAATGCCTTTGTTTTATAGTAATAATTGTGTCTTACTATACATGGTCCTCTTTCAAAAGATTAATTTTCAAGATGTTACCCATTAAGATATTTTTATGAAGGAGAATAAACAACATTTGATGCAAAAGTCAGTTGATCAATGCAGCATAACCAGGTTCAGAAAATGCAATCTAGACTAAAACTAGCAGATTGGGAGCCCTGTCTCAGTTGTCACATGCCAGGATGTTCTCTCTCTCTCGCTCTCTCTCTTTTGCTCTTTTTTATTCTTGACTTTGTTTGTTACTCTGTCAGAACTTCTGCCCCTACTGTCTCTACACTGTTGCATTTTTTAACACCATGGTTCAATATAGCCATAGTTTCTTGCTGCGACTGCGATTCCACCAGGAATTTTCACTGAATTAATTCACACAACAACAACAACAAAAATACTACTAAGTTACCCAGTTGCCACTATGGTCTAACAGAGTAAAAAGAGTAAAAGAGAAAAAAGAAACTAAACCAAATGCATTTGTACCTCAATAGATGATAGATACGTAGGGATATTCAATATTAACCCATATCCAATATGCAGCACTGACCTAACTCTTAATTTCTGATTCTGTAATCTGCTTCTTTATTTATGTATTCATCAGTACAAAACAATGTGCTTTGAATTTGAATAAAGATTTGGAAAATAAGCTTAAATGCTGCCATCTAGTGACAAGAGGTTGATTTATCTTTCGTACTGTTTTTGTTCATGTGTCATTACGGAGTTAACAGTTATGTGTATCAAGTGTGAGTTTTAGGAAAAGAGACTGTTGTGACAACCTAGTTTTAGAGGAATAAAAGCTTAGAACGAAGTACTCAACTAGGTCACACATCATTTGGTGAATCCCAGGTTGAGTTATCAATATGAGAGAAAAAAAAATATGATTTTCAGAGATATTAAATATTTAGGTTAATATCAGCTGGTATTTTAGGAAATTCCTTTCTTTCTTTTGAATTACTATTTACACGATGAACAATATTATCATCTAATTAGGAATAAACTGACATGTGTTTTTGTGTTTTTCCCACAAGGAGACACAAAGATGTAAAAACCTAGGGCTACACTTAAAAAACACAGAGGCATCTGTTGAGAAAGAAACTGAATAGAAATGGAAAAGAATCATAAAAAATTCAATAAGATGTTTTTGCAAAAACTCCTGCCTGTTTTTATAAATTAAATATCAAAAAAACTTGCAGTGAATTCATCAAAGAATGTAGAAATGTGCTTGCGGAATGACTTTTAAATGTAGAAAACAAAGTTAACAACAAAATGCTTGTACCGATAACGCCTGGTTTTGGTAGTGAATACGTTTCTAATATCATTACACCTGTCGTCCACATCCCGATTTTCACATAGTTTGCTCAGCAACACTAGCAGTGTCACATTCAGGGCTGATTGTTACACTGTGGAGAGTGTTGAAAAAAAAAACGATCTTCTCCGTGATACTGTCAAGCTGTTTCACCAGACGTCCTGAAGTACATCCTGAAGCAGATAAAGCTGGAGTCGGCAGGTTATTTCTGTCATTATTGATCATCATTTCCATAATACCCTTTCAGCAGAATGGAAATGAAGTAACCAGAGAGAGTGAATTGTCATTAGGTTCCGTTGGCAGCCTCAAAGAATTGTGTGCCGTGATGGGAGGCTGTTACCAATCAAAGGGTGGTTTGGAAAACAAGACAATCCACTGGTTGACACTGCACAGCTTAATACATATATCTCTGTGCTGCGTAAAATTTCTTTAATTGATTAAAAATTTAAATAGTCTTGTGTTGTGTTGAAATGTGGGCTTTGAATTAGTTTAAGAAAAACTAAAACTAGGAACTTCTTTCATTCATAAAAACCCGTTGTAGATTACAATCATAGTTGGTCTTGTCTAGTCTGTGGTAATGTTCACTGACTGGCACATCTCAAAGGCAACACTAAGAGGTCAATATTGGAGTCTGTCAATATGGAAAATGTTAGTGTCAGACACAATATCAATATTGTGTCAACATTATATATTGTAAATTGGTGGCAATGCATTATTAACAGCCGTTCTTGTTAGACAACAGTTTTTGGTTTTTGGTTAAGGACAATCAAACTAATTCTGTATATTTCCCATTTCTTGCATTAACATGGGAAGACATTCTGAGTATCCAATCAGACAACAGTTTTTTGGTTGACCTGGCAACAACAAGTCTACATGCAACATCATGGGATGCAGAGCCGAACTTCAGGGAATCCAAGAGGGGAATTTCAAGGGACATATCCAACATATATATATATATATATATATATATATATATATATATATATAATTTTTTGGTTCAGGGAAGTCAAGGTGAAAGGTGGAAGTGAAAGGTGAAAGGTGAAACCCAAACCAATGACTGTACTGTTTCTATTCAGAAGCCCCGGTTGAAACACTTTAATAATAATAACTTTGTTACCTTATATTCTGAAATATATGCAAAGAAAACAAAAAACAAAAGTGTCTCAAAATCAGTGGACATTAGGACCCTGTTAGTAAGACTGGCAGTTTCCTGCTGCCCTATTTACTACGTTTATGTGGCTCAGGCAAATCTGAACAAAGGACTTCAAAGAGTAAAGTCACAAGGAAAAAAAAAAAAAAAAACTCAGAGATGAAGGGAATAGTGAATTACCAACACAGTGTGAGCTGAATTTTAATATCATTTTCTCAGACTTTGCAGACTTGAGTGCAAGGAAAGACCTGTTCAATGTCATAAAACCGTCTTTTTCTCACACACCAAAAAAACAATTATCTCTTTGAAATGATTAACATAAATCTCTGCACATTTTTCCCAGCCTTGACTGGGTGTGGAGTCACATTACTAATGTCAACCCTTCTGCTCAATAAAACACAACATATTGTCTTTTGAATCCTCTCCTGATTTATAGCTTTTAGATTTCTCAACTTACTGATAGTTCTCTTAGGCCTTAGTTGGTAGATTTGTCAAAATCTATTAACACACAGGATTTCATTTAAATAAAAATAAAGGAACCAGAGCAAAATATCCAAAATCACTGCTCTTTCTTGTATAGTATGGAAAGAAATCACATTTTAGATATGATTCATTTTTGGCTGCAGGCCATAAGGGATCCTAATATTTAACAGGGGTCCATGTGAGGGGCAGATAGATGATAGATGTTAACTGAGATTATTGAAATGTAAAAGTCATGCATTGAGGGCAAAAAGCTTTTCAAAAAAGTCTTTTCAATGTAGTTCAATAGGTAAATCTGGCTTTTTACATAAAGGCCACAGTTTACTCATATCACGAAGCTATTTACAAAATCTTTTTTTGTAGCTTTTACGTCAGTGTCCATGCACCAGGACTAGGAATTGGACTCAGTATAATAATTATATTTTTGGTGTGAAGCAAGAGTTTTAAAAACCTAACAACAACTTGACCTCATTTGTTACATTTTTTTGCCTGGCCATCTGCTGCAGTCATCAGATATTTCAACAGCACAGCATGTTCTTTTCTGGAAGATCTGTGACTTCTTTGTCAGTTTATCCCCTAAAGAAATAGTGAAAAAACTTTTAAGGGCTGCACTAACCACAACACATTGTGTTTGTAAGCTGAGAAAGTCTGTGTCTGGTACCAGTGGTCAGTGGCTGCTGAGTCAAATATGTGGAAAAAATTGGTTTCACTTGTTAAACTTTCCTTAGTCTGGTGAACTCACATTCCCTCCTGGGTTCTTATGGCCGCTGATCTTTCACATCTCACTGTCAGACTCACCTTCACTCTGCTCTGTTACAGCTTTGTTCAGTGCTGCAGTGTTTTACTTGGGCTTGTTCTTGTTTTCTGTCTCTGCTTTTTTGTAGCTTTAGACAATTGTTTTGATCTATTGGCCCATAATTTCCCAAAAGAATAAGAAAGTTATATCTATCTGTGGGCATGTATGGCCAGGGGGCCAAATGTTTGACTTTTAAATCAAGGCGGACAAACATCTCCAAATGATGTTACTAATTTATATTATTGTTATACTGCAATTATTATACGTATACGTATACATATACATATATATATATATATACATATAAATAATTGTAGAAATTGCGGTGCGAGAGCAACAAAGAGACAATTTCTTGATCAGAGTGCGCAACAGCGTGTTGTTTATTTGGGCCTAAACAACAACAACAATCTGCAAGAACGAAAACATACCCACAATACCCCCAGACTCTTAAAGGGACAACGTCGTAATAACAGTAAAAATACTGTCAGTTGTATGATAGAACCAACTTACCACCGATGCAAACTTTGAGTAAAGACACATGGAATTACTCTATGGCGAATTATGACCACATAATATGTCCATCTCTGTCAGTGTCCACTACACTATACTATTATATATCAGTATACACCTACTGTATATATATATATATATATATATATATATATATATACTATAGCATATTATATGTCCTCTCCAATGTATCAAGTGCATTGTGCAATGTGCGCCACATACAGGGTATAAATACATTAGTAACATTCACTCCTGTTTGTTACTAGTATATTTATACACGGTATGTATGTGTCTATAAATGTATGTGTTATTTCAGCTGTATGTGTTGATATTAGGGGTGTGACGATTCACTTACATAACGATCCGATTCATATCTCGATTCACAGGCTACGGTCCGATTCAGGAACGATTCATAAAAAAATCTTAAACAATCGATCCAGTTCGATCCGATTTGGTTCAATTCAATCCAAACCGATCCAAACCGATTAATTTGCACACCCCTAATATATACATAGTGTATATTAGTGGTGTGACGATTCACTCATATAACGATCCGATTCATATCTCGATTCACAGGCTACGATCCGATTCAGGAACGATTCATAAAAAATATTAAACGATAGATCCAGTTCGATCCGATTCGGTTCAGTTCGATCCAAACCGATCCAAATCGATTAATTTGCACACCCCTACTAGATATGCATACGCATGTTAGGACATATACTGTATGTGCCTATGTGTATGGCTGTGTATATGCACATACATAATGATTCTCTAATTCTCTCCAATTCAATTGTCATTGTCATAATGAAATATGATAACAATAATAACTGAGATTGTGACTACTCAAAAGGAATGACTACCAACTAAGCTACTAACACTACTACATTAACCTACAGTACCTACCTATATATATTTATATATGTATACTACTAACCTTCTTATCTACCAACATCCAGTGATCTACTTTAATACTGCGACCCTACCTGTTGGTGATAAGCCCACTGGATTTTCATTTATTGCGATATCTCCAAATGTCATCTATCTTGGTTCACATGAAGGCCCTTATCTTTCATCTCCTACCTGGCCCATGGTATTTTGTAGGTCAAGACATTTGCACACGTCTGCGTTTGACAATAGACTGGTATGCAAGACATACCTGTTGAAAATGCGTTGGGTATCATTGGAACATTAGAATCCACCACTTTCTGTTGAAATTGTCTGTGCACTAAAGTATTTTTTTCACAGCAACCATAGCTTCGCAACAGTCAGTTGTACCGCTTTAAAGCTGTCTCTGGCATATAGCCGTATTTTAAGAAGTGACACCCAGATAAAGCTTTCAGATGGTGACAACTGCATTTTGGTACAGTGAGCTTGATATGGACCAGAAGGGTGTTTGTTCTGCTGGTGACACGAGATGCCAAAGTGTTATTAAAGAGCTTTAGTTGTGGCTACTGTATGTTCGGCAAACACAGAAATGACAGAGCGAAGCTGAACGCGGTGAGGAACAAAGGCATCTGTTTCTAACACAAATGTCCCGCAAGGATAGCAACCAGTGTCTGTCTTTTCTGGCACTGGTTAAATTAAAACATGACCAACTGGGGGTCAGTAAACACATGTTCAGAGTTTTCAACCTCTTATTAGCACATGAGCATCAGGAAGACATGGATGGCAGTGTTTATACATATATGTCCATGCATTAAGGAGAGTACTATTGTGATGGGTAATGGCACTGCCTTTGAAACCTTTAACATTGTGCATTATGCTGCCATTACCTCAGGAGTCAGTGAAGGCATCAGCCTCATTAGCGCCTTCTACATCCTCCGTCTGCTCCGCCGTGATTAACATGTTCAGCTTTGTCTTCATTTTCCTCACTGTGACTTTGTCTTGTTTAATTTACAATGATTAAACTGTTCCTCAAATTTGTTTTCTCTTCTCTGGAATATCATGTTTGGTAATTTTACTCTTTGGATTTATGTTTTTTTTTTGTTTTTTTTGCCGTAACGAGAACATTATTAAAATCTGTTTTTTTTTGCTCTAAACTGGACAGTTTCAATGCAGCCTCACAAACAACCCACTGTGGAAACAAAAGCCTTTTCCACTGGTGAAGTAACACTTGAAGTGCTATTTATCTATACCTGTGTACTATGCAGTATTGTTACAGTGCTTGCACAGTGACACTTTGAGTCTTGACAGACACTGCTGACTAGAATTGTGTGATCTGCAGTTTGTCACAGGAATCTGTCATCGTGGACATGACAAGCTAATCTTTTCTGTATAACATATGAGGCTCAGCCATCTCTTGGTAGATATGTGTGAAGAGAAGCCTTCAGTCAAGACGGCGATGCTTCATTCATCTTGCTGTCATACCAATATGCTAGAGGTAGAACTTGTTTATGAAGGTCTCGCCATGATGACAAAAGGCCTAATAAATATAAATATCAGTGATTGTATATGTGCTGTATATACACATTTTGCATTGGAATTTTGGATTTTATTTCCCCTTCACTAATATAATAATATAATAATTATTATAATAATATAATATATATGTTTATACACACACACTCATATATATATATATATATATATATATATATATTAGGTATGTCAGATATAACATTAACCGAAACGGAAATGAGTCAATTTTGCCCAAACACTTCATTTATGATACCGATATGACATTCTATATATAGCTGTGTACAACATGAACACACTACTTCTGTTTATACACACACACACACGCATATATATATATATATATATATATATATATATATATTAGGTATGTCAGATATAACATTAACCGAAACGGAAATGAGCCAATTTTGCCCAAACACTTCATTTATGATACCGATATGACATTCTATATATAGCTGTGTACAACATGAACACACTACTTCAATATACAGTAAGTTATTGAAAAATGACCCATTTCTTTTTCACCATCTTGTCTGAAACAGTCCTATGATTCTTAGCGCAGCTTTAGAGGTAAACAAGAAATGTCTAGTGTTGGACAGAAGAACTTTCCAAAAACATTGATGAACATTATAAACCGGGCTCATTCAGCCTCACAACAATAGTCAATATAAATGGGCACAGATAGAAACAGGTGCAATATAAGAGTAAAAAGTCCTCTTTAATGAGAGAAAAAACAGCAGCATCGTCGCAATGTAAACGATTTATTTAGAATACAATTAGTCCTGTCATAGCCCGGCTACAGAAACTCCACACCTTTAGTAAAAACAACTTCTTGAACAAGAGAGAACGACTGGTTGTCAAGGACGACGAACTCCGTGAAGTTTGTCTGATTTATTTTGCTCTTGTCTGTTCTTTAACGTATTTATCTCTGAGTCTTTTTGAGAGAGAGATGCTGCTGCTTCCGCTGCTGCTGTGTTGTTGTCGTTTCACTGATTCTTGTTGTTTTTCTTTACTTCACTGAATGAAAACGCTTCGTGATAAAGTGTTAAAATCTTACCCTGGCCCTCACATCACCAGCTCCTTGCAGTCATTAAGAATACCAGTTTTCTATCCACCAAAAAACTCCAAACCACGGACATTTACTGTAGCATTGGTCATTGTAGCTGTCTCTTTAAATGACATCATTAATCACATGCCGGTCAGAGTGTCAGTACTGCTGTCTCAGTTTTTCATGAGGAGGTCCAACGTATTTGCCGAGACCACATCTTTGCAGTATTGAATTATTTATATCGGTGGAAAAACCGATACCGATATAATCCGATATTAAAAATTATGCTCATATCTGCCCTATATTTATCGGTGGACGGATATATCGGACATCCCTAATATATACGTGTAGATGTTAACTAACTGCCACATAAACATAACCCACTATAATGATATATTTGCTGAAATTAAGTACCGTAATCCCAGTTGGCATGAATGTATCTGTAGTTAATGAATATGATTTGTGGCATAGAAACTCAGCCAGTGTATGTGAGCTCAAACAAAAAGTCGTCACAGTGATGATGTGGGTTCTGGTTGCCTATATTCCTTAAGTGTATGGACAATCGCCTTACTTTAGTATGTGAATACAAAAAAAAAAATAATAAAAAAATCACTCCCTCTCACCTGCAATACCTCACTGCTTTAGGTCAGGTTTAGTATAGTCATCAATTAGCATCCTCATTAATAAGAATCTCAGACATTAAGAGAATTGCAAGAGTTAATTCTGATTTGGACAAAGGAAAGTTTAGACAACAGCCTGGATTTTATAAACAATATTCTGCAAGAATCAAAAAAGTAAAAAAGAGTAAAAAAGTATAAGAGACGCAAGAGAGGGAGGCAGAGGAAGCATATATGAACACATGATTTTATTACATGATATTGAAGACATACCTTTTGGACTTGAAGGCTGTATTGCAGCTTGGAACTAGATTTGGACATGAGGCCAGAGGCGCTGACACTGCAGTCCCTCAGGCCACGACTATCAGAGAAATGAGCCTGGAGTTTCTCCCTGTGTCTCCTGTGGGTAAAATCGGGCACAGAGAGAAAAAATTAAACATATATTTTGTAATATCATGACAAAAAAAAGAAAAAAAAGACGCTTTCTTAAAAAGGGGGTTTTTCACGTGACACAAGTGCTGATGGGGATATGGCTTGCTCTTCTCCAATGATTATAAACTTTGAAACTGTGTTACAGCTTCTTTTTCTTCTTTAGTGTTTTATAGCAGTTGGCATCTGTACCATTGAATCAGTGTCTCTTTTTTTCAGATTTTCTGCACACCTTATCATTTTGACCAAAGTCATTGTCCATAAAAAGGATTAGGACTAACAAGTCAGCACTGCAGTCAGACTGTGTTAGACTTAGAAAGCAACAACAGCCCTAAATTTTCTGCAACTTGGATTTTTTGCTTTTGTGTTTTAAATCTGCTACACACCAAACGGAAGCTTATTTTTGGTATGGACATTTCAATAATTAACAAATAAACATAACCAATATTAATGATACACATATTAACACATATATTTTTTGATAATGCAATACAAAATAAACATTCATATATTTAGAGAAACATGTCAATTTTTTTCCACTGGACATTTTATAGAACATTTTATCTAATCTTTTGTCTTTGATCGGTTTCCCGCTCCATGGCCCCGCCCACAAATTGGTGTTAGACATAGGCTCGTTATTGGTCGCTTATTGCCACTAGAGCAACGGGTCCATATACACATATATACATCTATTCACACATGTTGTGTTTGTTGGGGTGTGTAAACTGTGACGTGGGCTGATTTGATTGGAGTTCAGGTTGTGGGTATTATTCTGATCTGAGCAACATGGCAGAAGAAACTTACAGCATTTCTCATTTAAAATTGAAGGTTTGGACATCATTTGAAGGATGAGACAAAACTCTGCAGCCTCATGGCCCTTTGTGAAACCAGTTTGACACCTATGCTGTAGAGCGACTATCCAATACTGGAAGTCCAACACGGCAGGAACGACCAGTAGTCAGAGGAGCAGACGGAATAAAATACAAAAGTTTTTCCAACCACAGTTCGGCAATTACTCGGCAATGTCCAAGGCAATAACGGAATCTATCACTTGTGCTGTCTGCAGCTAAACCTTTCTAAAACTGTAGGCATGTATTTTACTAAAATAGCTAAAGAGTCACCTGATCCTGATATACTGGTTAATGGAGATAAAACACAAATTGTCAATCAGTATAAATATCTTGGGTTATTATTCACGGCTCCCCTTTAGACGCCATATTGAAAATTTGTGTAAAAAGAAATCAAGTTAAATCTTAGATATGTTCATGCGATTCAAAAGGAAATGCCAGATGAAGCTACAAAAATGTCTTAGTTGTATAAAAAGTAAAAAAAAAAAACAACTAAAAAACGACTGGCAGCTGTTTAATGTTGTTGAAAGCAGAGTTTCAAATTTTTATTCAAGATTCAAAAAATTAATCGGACTGAACCGAATCGGATCGAACTGGATCCAATGTTTGATATTTTTACGAATCGTTCCTGAATCAGAGGCCTGTGAATCGAGATATGAATCGGATCGTTACGTGAGTGAGCTGCAAAGTCTTAGTGCTAAAGTTCTGACTAATTGGTGTCAAGAGAAGTACAAGCTTGATTTAGGGGCTAATTTAAAACAATTTCCAAGCATTTCAAGGAATATGTCTAAAGTTAGGTCTAATATATTAGTGGTTGACTAATGTTTCAAGGGTGATCTCCTGAATAAAAAATAATTAAGCAACATGCCGGGTAAAAAAAGAAAAAAAAAAAAAAAGATTTAATAGCTGTGCCTCATTTAAAATCAAAAGATTCTCTCAATGGGTTATAACTTTGCTTTGATTAAAAATTCATTGAAGCTTAACTTTCCGAATAAATATTAATGCACCAATGAATACTGGGGTTCCATATTGTAGTGGTTGGCATGTCTCATGGCTCAGAAGCCGAGAGCAGAAATTCCTGGGTATGATTCTAAGAGAAAAACGAACGTGTTAATGTAAGTCCTCTTCTTTAATCCATATCTGCTATCTGGATAAATGAATATTGACTAAAAGTGTGCCTTGAGGTGCTAGTTATTCCTATTCAAGAATGAATGTGATACTACATGATATTCTTTAGTGCTTATGTAGGGAACTGTTGCAATGTTTCTAAGGTATAGAAGG